>JAJOOI010015617.1:0-43918 GCA_029582585.1 Solanum bukasovii | reverse complement strand
AGCTAAACAAGTTTCCGGTAACTTCCGAAGCACATTTTTAAGAACTTTTTGGGTCAAATTCAAATATAATCATTTCATTAAGTTCTCGACTCCAAACTCACATGTGAGGCTCTAGTTTCACTCTATCATTTTCCGAGTCGTTACATTAAGGATAGCTCATGACTTTCCAATAAGGGTGCCTTCTATATTGGGTTTACCGATTCAAGGTCATTACTCATTCATTCGTGAAAAGGTATCTATACTAGGTCTACCAATTCAAAACATCAATCACACTTCATGAAGGGGATACCACATTTGGTCTACCGGTCCTAAGATACATTCAGCACATCACATTCAATTACTCAAGGAGGAGGATGCCGTACGCCTACCAAATCAATGTGCAAGATTACATTCCAATACTAGGAGGACCTTTCATATTGGATCAACCTCATACATGATCATTAAGAGAGAACATGCTTTGTATCACAATATAATTATACTCCACACAAGATCATCATTAAGATCACATAAACATCTTCACAATATACAACCATCTACACAATAACTTGATAACACTTCAATTCACCATATAATGCCTTCATAGCCATAATCACAATACATTCAATATATAACCACCTCCACCTTTCAAGTGGATCAATCCATACAAGAACAATTCTACTATCACATGAAGTTAGGTCAACTTACCATTCTCCAAAGTCATAATCACCATTACTTAATTCCCCAACAATTCACCATAATTAGGTATAGACAACAATATAAATCAATAATACAATTCAATCTAAGAACAATTCCATCATCATCCAATCATAACCATAAAACACACTTCATCAGCCAAATGTAGGAGTTTAGTGAAATCATGGGTTCATAGAGTTTTACATCTTAAAATCATCAATTAAACATCAACACATTCATAACTTATCAATTTAAATCGTTTGATGCAAGAACCCATGATATTGAGTAAGAATTGGGGTTTTTCATAAGTTTGAAAACCTTGAAAACTCTTTTGAAATAGACTCTAGGGTGAAGCTTGCCTTAGATAAAGGATCACCATACCTAAACCCTGATGAACCCAAACAAAATTTAAGAAGAAACCCTTGAAAATCCACAGCCCTAGCTTTATCATCACCTTGATCTTCAATGGAGTTCTAGAGAGAACCTTTGTGGCAGGGAAGGGTTTTATTTGAAGAATGAAATCTCAATAGGGAAATTATAATTTTAATATACTTAATATACCTAAAAATACATAAAATAACCATCCATATCTTATTAATAATGTGGGGTGCATTTACCAACTCACCCCTCAAGTTGGCCGAAACTTGACAGAGTGCAGGGGTGACATACGAGACCCCCATCTATGAACCGTAGGTGGGCTTATGGATCGTCCTGCTGGTCTGTAGTTGGTGACTGAGACTTGGACATGGGAGCTAAGGCTCCCTAGGCTATGTTTTGACTGACGGAGGCAGACTTATGAGGCGTCAATAGACTTACTAGCCGTAAGTCATGGCCGTAGTTCACCCCTTTTTGGCAGCTTGGGGTCCAAACTTAGAGTCCTCCTCAAGGACCCTTAGGGTGGTCCTTGGGGAGTCGTACCCAGACGTTTAACCCATAAACATGTCAATCTAGGTACTAGGGTCACTTCTACAAGTTTTATACCTCAAACTACACACCAATTTCAATGATAACACACTAGAACAAACTAGCACCAAAAGACTAGTTTCCGAAAGTCATGGTCGTCCCTTGACGTTTGACCTCAAAACACTTCAAACTATACTTTAAAAGTCAAAACTCATCATTTTAACAAGTTACCTACTTCCAAAATACATGCCAATCTCTAGTTCATCTTATTTCATTTTTAGGGTTGTTACATTATCCCCCACTTGGGAACATTCGTCCTCGAATGACACTTAAAAACATTAAGGGTAAAAACTCAAGATTAGCAGCCCACAATCATACATACAAAAATATATACAATACACATAGCTAGGAAGAACATCAACTCCACATAAAAAGGTTCAAACAACTTCATGCAAATCAAGAAAGTAGTAATACATCTACCAACTCCTTATGTATCAAACCTTACCATTTCTCATTTCATTGGAAGGACTTCCTTCTCCACCTCATATCAAGCTCATCACAACATCATTAAGTACATTATGAAATTTTCACATAGAAGCACAGTTATGCAACATCTTCAAGAACACATCTAAGCATACTCAACAAGTCAACTCATGCAACATTTAGGCAACTTATCGTAGATGCATATAAACATGAGGAAAACACAATTCACGAAAACTAATTTTCCCATTTAATAAGAATTCAACAAGAACATGCATAACATAAGGAATCTATGGCAACTTAAATTTACACATGACTCCATAATATGCAAAAAGCTATTAGGAACTCTTGGTCACGAGCTTGAATAAAAATAGAAGGAAAGAGATAAGGATATCAACACTCTCAACAACCTTACTATTTAACATACCATCCCCTACTTAGAAGAAAACCCAACTAAGGACAACATGAAAAACACATAAGGATCTCATCACAAAACAAGGAACCGTAACTCACCGGCACCATCATCCGAATTAGTTCCCGTGTCCTTGTTAACTTGAAGAGCATAGAAACGTGTCATCTTTTGAGCATCAAGATTTGGGCCATTGAGAGGAGCTTGCTTGGCCTCCCTTTCTCTAGCCATAAGAGTAGGACAATTTCTCACTTGGTGATCATGTTTTCCACAACCATAGCACACACTTTTGCCGGCTAAGCTCTTCCCAAAATGTTTCTTCCCACAAGTAGCACAAAGAGGTTTAGAAAATTGAGGTCCACCACCTTTCTCCTCATTAGCCTTAGGAACACTTGAAGAATATTGGTTAGGAGCTCTCTTCTTGAATCTAATTTGATCTTGTTCATTGGACCTATCATTCTTCAAACTTTTGTTCACCCTCTTAAGCTTGGACTTCTCAATAGATTGAGCATAGACCATGAGTCTAGAAATATTCATGTCATCATGAAGCACTGCCGTATGGCGCTCTTCCTTTACTAGGTAGGATACTCCGGTAACAAAATGACTCATCTCATCTCTAGGGTTCGACACCAAGGATGGGGCATACTTAGACAATTGGGTAAACCTTAAAGAGTGCTTTTGCACATTCATGTTTCCTTGTCTAAGGTTTATAAACTCCTGAACCTTACACTCCCTCTTCTCATGGGGAAAGTACCTACAAAGGAATGCTTCCTTAAACAACTATCATTCAATGGGACCCGCTGCAACCGGCCTATTGGCTTTCCATTGAGTATTCCAAATTTGGGCTACGTCCTTCAATTAATAGGCGTCAAGTTCCGCTTTCTCAATTGAAGTCACTCCCATAGCACTAAAAATCTTATATACCTCATCTAAGAATTCTTGGGGATCTTCTCCCACTCTAGAGCCAAGAAAAATATGAGGATTCATCCTCACAAAGTCTCTTAATCTAGAAGCCATAGTCCTCCCCATGGCATTCACTCTAGGCCCCACATCCCTATTCACTTGGGCCGTTATGGCTTGGGCCAAAGTTATTAAAGCCGCCCTAATCTATTCATTAGTCATGGCCGGGGGAACCACTGGAACTTCATTCTCTTGATTGCCTATAGGCACTTGGTCACCTTGAAGACCTTGGGGAGGAACTCCCCCATACACATTCTCCTCTTCGGCTCACTTAGGGTTAGCCCTTGTATTCATATCCTATAAACACAAGAGAAAGGATTAGGAAAAGGATACTTATAGAACCACACTCTAAGGCAAGACGTCCAGAATATGAATGAAGTGTAACTTCTATCGCCCTATAGCCTATCTCTCATAGATGTGTCATGAATCACACCGATGAACAAGATTCTACTAGACGTGGCTTGTGGGACATTGAACCTAAAAACCATTTTCCAAATTCTTATGCTCTGATATCAAGTTTGTCACAACCCGAGAGCACCCCCTAGTCTTAATACGGCGTACTCGACCTCGAAGAGGTCAAATACAAGACTCTTAGCTCATTCATTGCATAGACAATAGAAAATAGTGCAGAATTAAAATTTTATTTAAAACCAACTATTTAAAATCTCGTTGGAACATCATTCAAAGACATAGGGGAAGACTAAGTCTCACATGGCCATCCTGGGACAAATATAACAAAATAGGGTCACGGCCCTTTATATAATAAAAAAAAATACTAAAGTCTATTACAAAAGTCTCAATACAAAACTAGAAACATAGAATCCTTGTCCTCGAACATATGAGGACATACCAAGATAGGTCTTGAGAGAACTTCTAATCCCAAGCTCCACTAGAGAATTGCTATTACTTGCCGGAACCTACACTTTGTAGAAAATAAAGAGTGGAGTTAGCATAATTAAGCACTAAGTATGATGACCATGCAAAAACATGTTGAAAGGGACATTTGAGTTAAAATCATAGTTGTATGCCATTTTTGATAAAAATCCTCATAACATGATATTAAGGCATAATAATCATCACATTCAATGTATAAAGTCACATACATCACATTTAGGCAAGAACCACATATAACCCATAAATACTTACATCAATAAGCCATTCAGCATCTTAGGACCTCTATCTAAGGTTACCCTAAAACACACCTAAGTAAGACATGAAGTGGCCACCCATACAACCTCTTTAAACAACACCTAGGATTTCCTCATGGCTACAATAGACAAGAACCTTTCCATTTATACACAACATGCTAAGTAATCATTTCATCAATATAAGCTACTCATTAATCATTTAATTTGGACAATAAGTCAACATCTTCATTAAAACATTTAAGACACATTGATTCTTTTAGAAGACTTTCACACATTAGCCATTAAATCTTAGAGAACTCACTTTAGTATCTTCAAAGCCTATTCGTGCCATGTGAAGATAGCATCCCTTAAAACTACCTACATGTTATAGAGCCTATCCAATAACTAGAGAGCACATCCCATATGATGGGAATAGGCATTAACCGAGATAGACCATGAGAGCTAGACATGGAATCCGGTGTTCTACCCCCACACCGAAAAGAGGTGTTCTACTTGCCTAAGGTAGAATTAGATGATATTATAGTGTTGGTGTAGACCACTAGCTAATATATCTTCTCTGTGGGCACATAGTTCTGGGGTAGGAAGATGTTCATTGGAACTGTAGCCTATCATTGGGAGAGTTTCCATCTAACCCTATCCACTCGGTGCTTAGCCTTCATTACCACAGATTATTTCATTCACATTCGTTATACATGAGAGGGCTACCAATACTAGGTCTACCGACCCAAATTATATTACACTAGAAAGGGTCCTTTCACTAGGTCTTGCGATTCAAGGAACATTAAGGATAGCTCATTACTTTCCAAGAAGGGTGCCTTCTACATTGGGTCTACCGATTCAAGGTTATTATTAATTCATTCATGAAAGGGAACCTATATTAGGTCTACATATTGAAGACATCAAGCACACTTCATGGAGGGGATACCATATTTGGTCTACCGGTCCTAAGATACATTTATCACATCACATTCAGTTACACAAGGAGGAGGATTCCCTAGGCCTACCAAATCAATGTGCAAGATCACATTACAATACTAGGAGGACCTTTCACATTACATCAACTTCTTACATACAATAATACTACACAGAAGATGATCATTGAAATCACATAAACACCTTAACATTATACAACCATTTATACAATAACATGATAACAGTTAAATTCACCATATAACGCTTTCATGGCCATAATCATAACACATTCAATATATAACCACCTCCACCTTTCATGTGGATCAATCCATACAAGAACAATTCAACTATAACATGAAGTTAGGTCAACTTACCATTCTCCAAAGCCATAATCACCATTACTCAATTCCCTAACAATTCACCATAATTAGGTATATACAACAATATAAATCAATAATACAATTCAATCTAAGAACAATTCTATCATCATCCACTCATAACCATAAAACCGACTTCACTGGCCAAATTTAGGAGTTTAGTGAAATCATGGGTTCATAGAGTTTTTCATCTTTAAATAATAAATTAAACATAAACATAATCATAACTTATCAATTGAAATCGTTTCATGCAAGAACCCATGAGATTGAATAAGAATTGGGGTTTTTCATATATTTGAAAACCTTGAAAACTCTTTTGAAATTAACTCTAGGGTGAAGCTTTCCCTAGATAAATGATCACGATACCTTAACCTTGATGAACCCAAATGATATTGAAGAATAAAACCTTGAAACTCCACAGCCCTAGCTTGATCCTCACCTTGACCTTCAATAGAGTTCTACAGAGAACCTTTGTGGGAGTGAAGGGTTTTATTTGAAGAATGAATTCTCAATAGAGAAATTTTTGTTTCAATATACTTAAAATACCTAAAAATACATATAATAACCATCCATGTCTTAATAGGAACGTGGGGTGAAATTTCCAACTCACCCCTCAAGTTGGCTGAAACTTGACAGATTGCAGGGGTAACTTACGAGACCCCCACCTACGGACCTTAGGTGGGATTACGGAGCGTCCTTTGGTCCATAGTTGGTGACTGAAACTTGGCCATGGGAGCTAAGTCTTGACTTACGGAGGCAGACTTACGAGTCGTCAATGGACCTACTGGCCGTAAGTCATGCCCGTAGGTCACCCCTTTTGGGCAACATGGGATCTAAACTTAGTGTCCTCCTCAAGGACCCTTAGGGTGTTCCTTGGGGAGTTGTACCGAGACGTTTAACCCCTAAACATGTCAATCTAGTTACTAGGGTCACTTCTACAAGTTTTAGACCTCAAACTACACACCAACTACAATGACAACACACTAGAACATACTAGCACCTGAAGACTAGTTTCCGAATGTTGTGGTCATCCCTTGACGTTTGACCTCAAAACTTTTTAAACTATACTTTAAAAGAAAAAACTCTTCATTTTAATAAGTTACCTACTTCCAAAACACATGCCAAGCTCTAGTTCATCTTATTTCTTTTTTAGGGTTGTTACACATGGTCTCTTTATGTTGTGCATGTTCTAGTTGAATTCTTGTTTAAATGATAAAAATGAGTTTTCAAATTGTATTCCTTATGTTGATATGAATCTATGATTAGTTGTGTAAATGTTTCATGAGTTGATTTGTTTAACATGCCTAAATGTGCCTTATTGAAAAGTTGCATTATGAGATTTAATGAGAAAATTGCTTAAATGTGCTTAAGGATGTTGTGATGAGCATAATCTGGTTTGGAGAAGGAATTTCGTCCAATGAAATGAGAAATGTGAGGTTTTGATGGATAATGAGTTTGTAGATGTAGTTCCTACTTTCTTGTTGTGTATTGAGCCTATTGAGGTGGAGTTGATGTTTCATCATATGCTTATGCATTTATATTGATGTTGCATGCATGATTGTGGGCTGCTAGTCTTGAATCGTTACCACTTAATGTGTTAAAAGTTTCATTCAAGGACGAATGTTCCTAAGTGGGGGATAATGTAACGACTCTAAAAATGAACTAGTGAAACTAGAACCTAACGTGTGTGCGTTTGTGTTTTCTTTAGTTTTGAAGTTGCTTAATGTTGTCCCGAGGAATGGTTGAGGTATTAGGGGTTAAACGTCAAGGTACCACTCCGCAAGGACCACCCTAAGGGTCCTTGAGGAGGACCCTAAGTCTAGACCCCAAGATCCCAAGGAAACCATGAGGCTGCCCAAAATGGGGTGACCTACGGAAGGGGTCCACACCCCGTAGGTCCATCCACGCCCCGAGGATGGCCTCCGAAGGTCAGGGCCCCAAATGGACAGCCTCTAATCCAAATGACAGACCACTGGTATGAGGCGTCAACCCATCTATGGTTCGCAGATAGGAAGCGGTCGATTGGCACCTACAATGCAATCAAAACACGACCTAGCTAGGGGTAAATTAGTAAATTCACTCTAAGTCCCAATTAGTATATGGAAGGTTATTTTAAGTGTTTTAAGGTATTTTAAGAGTATTAAAACAATGAAACACTTATTTAGATTTCATCTCTCAAATCAAAACCCTTCCCTCCTAAAAAGTTCTCTCCAGAAACTCCATTGGAGATCAAGGTAAAGATCAAGCTAGGGTTGGGGATTTCAAGGTGTTTCTTCTTAAATTTCCGTGAGAATTAATCTAATAAGGCATAGTGATCCTTCATCTAGGGTTAGCTTTCACCATAGAGTCAATTTCAAAGAAGTTTCAAAGTTTTCAAGTTTCACAAAAACCTTAAGTTTCACTCGATCTCATTGGTTCTTGCATCAAACGTTTTCAAATGATAAACTATGGTTATATTGATGTTTAATTGATGATTTAAAATGAAATTACTCTATGAACTAATGATTTCAAGTGGCTTTATTGATTATGAATAAATGTTGATGGATTTATGCCCAGATTGAGTTAGATTAATTATTTGTATCATCATCGATGTCTAATTATGGTTAATTGTTGGTGAATTGAGGAATTGTGATCATAGTCTTGAAAAGTCAAGTTTGACCTAATTTCATGTTAATGTAGAATTGTGCTTGAATTGTTGATCCACTTGAAAGGTGCAGGTGTTTACTTACTATGTACATTGTGATCATAGTCTTGAAGGCATAGTGTTATGAATTGAAGTATTATCATGATGTTGTATAATGTGAAGGATTTACATGTGATTCAATGATAGAATGACAATCTTGTATTCAATGTATTTGTGTTAGTATTGAAAGGCTATTTCTCAATTTGACACTCATGAATGAAAATGATGGAATGTGAAAGGTTCCTATAATATGAATGTTGAATCTAGAATTGGTAGGCATTATGGCATTCCTTTCATATATGAGTGATAAATGTGTTTTGACTTGATGACTATGAATTGATACGCTTAATGCATTCTTTTTATAAATGATCTAATGTAATGAAGACTCTAGAATGGATAGGCTATTGGAATTCCTTTCTTAATGAGTCAATGTACCATGAATCGATAGGCTATTGTCATTCCTTTCATGAGTATAACAATGTAATGAGCGACCATAAATCGATACACTTATAGCATTCCTTTCATATGGACCCTAGAGCTATCCTTGAATGTACCATGGATCGATAGGCTTATAACACTCCTTTCTTGGTAATGATGTATCATCGGTCGATAAGACTATGGAATTCCTCCCCAATACACTAATATAATGTGAATGAAATAATTTATGGGAATGTAGGCTAAGCACCGAGTGGATATGGCTAGATGGAAACTCTCCCAATGTTAGGTTAGAGTTCCAATGAACATCTTCCTATCCCATATTTATGTGCCCAAATAGGATATTAGCTAGCGGATTCCATCCGAGCTAATGTTAACCGATTTACCTTTAATAAGTAGACCAACCCTTACGATGTGGGAAAGTACATCGGATTCGATGATCTAGCTTTCATGGTCTATGTCGGTTAAACGCTTATTCCCATCATGTGAGATGTGCACTCTAATTTTTTGATAGTTACTACAAAGTGTCGGTAGTAGTATGGGGTTATCTGTACAATGCATGAGTAGGCTTTGAAAGGGCTATAGTGAGTTCTCTATGTCTTAATGACTAAATGTATGAAAGGTCCCTAAATGCATGAATGTGTCTTAAATGAACCTAATGAAGAATGTAGGTTTAAATGCTTAAATGTAAAGATGCATGCTATACTTAGATTGTATTATGAGTTATTTCGTTATTTTGTCTACTGTATATGAAAATGCCTTGTCTAGGGTGACTTCAAATGAGTACTTAGTGTGAGTAGTAATATGGGATGCTACTTGAATATTGCACAAGTATGACTTAGAATTGTCTTAGATGTTGGTCTTAATGTGATGATGTGATTCATGTGATGTTTATGTCTCTTAAGTGCTTTATTGTGTAAAGGTGGAAAAGATGAATGGTAAGTTCACTTTTGGAAACCTTAAGGTGGTGCCTTAGTATGTGTGGTGGTATGGGACGCTACCCATACGTTGCACAAGATATATCTCGAGGGTTACTTGAGGTGGAGGCTCAAGGTAAAGGTAAAGGGTTGTATGTGATCTTGTTCTAATGTGAAATGGTGACTTGTATTTTGCTTGTGACTTATATTATTCCTCTCTTGTATCAATGTTCATGAAATTTACAAAAATGACATAAAGCATGGCTTTCAACAAAATGTCCCTTCTGAAGCATGTTTTTGCATAGTCATCATACTTAGTACATTTTTGTGTGCTAACCCATATTTCTTTCTTCTTATGAAGTGTAGGGATTGGCACTCAGATTTGATTCTTCATAGTGAAGCTTGGGATTAGAGTTTTCTCAAGATCTCTTTTGGTATGTCCACATATGTCGAGGACAAGGACTTTATGTCTCTAGTTTTTATGTTTTAAGACTTTTGTCTGTACTTCGATAGTAAAGGGTTGTGACCCTATATTGTTAAAGTGTGTCTAAGATAGTCATGTCACACTTACTCTTCCGCTATGTTTTTCGAAAGATTTTCTATGAGTATTAAATGACTTTGAATAGTTTGGTTTTGAATAAAACATTTTAATTATGCACTATTTCTCTTGTCTATGCAGTGAATTAGCTAAGAGGATTGTATTCGACCCCTTCAGGGTCGAGTACGCCATGTTACAACTAAGGGGTGCTCTCGGGTCATGATAGATTGCACCCGGGGACAACATCACTCTATTTGGGTAGTAGTAGATCGGATCATGAAATTGACACGTTTCCTTCCCGTCAAGGTCTCTTATTCGGCAGAAGACTATGTCAAGTTATTTTTGAGAGATATGGCTAGGCTAAATGGAGTGCCTTTGTCCATTATTTCCTATCGTGGTACCCAATTCACTTCTCAATTTTGGAAATCTTTCCGAAAGGGTCTTGGCACTAAGGTTAATCTTAGCACATCTTTTCACCCACAAATCGATGGGCAAGAGGAGCACACTACCAAACCTTGGAAGATATGTTAAGGGCTTGGGTGATTGACTTCAAGGGAAATAGGGATGATAATTTGCCTTTGATTTAATTTTCCTATAATAATAGTTATCACCCAAGTATTGGTATGTCTCCATTTGAGGATCTTTACTATAAGAGGTGTAGATATCCTATATGATTGTTTGAGGTTGATGGGTTGCTTTGATAGGGTCCGAGTTAGTTCATGATGCTATTGAGATAGTTCGACTCATTAGAGAGGGATTGAGAACGGCCCGAAGTTGACAAAAGTCTTACACCGATGTTAGGAGGAGAGACCTTGAATTTGATGTGCTTGATTGGATTTATTTGAAAATCTCACCTATGAAGGGAGTGATGAGGTTTGGTAAGAAAAAGAAACTTACTCCCCATTTTGTAGGCCCATATCAAATTTTGAGGAGTGTTGATAAGGTTGCATATGATCTTGATTTGCCAAATGAGTTGGCGTCGGTGCATCCGGTTTCCATGTGTCAATGTTGAATAGGGTGTTGGACATCTGACATCCATAGTCCCCCTAGAAGGGTTGGGAGTGAAAGATAACCTTTCCTATAAACAAGTCCGGTCGAGATTCTAGACCGGCAAGTTAAGAGATTAAGGAACAAAAAAGTTGCTCCCGTGAATGTGTTATGGTGAAACCATCTATTCGAGGGTACTACTTCGAAGGTCGAGGCCGATATGATGTCCCGATATCCTCATATTTTTCCTTCTCTGGCTTGAGGTAATGAATTTCCTCTTTGTTTGCTTATGTTTGAAGTCATGTCTGTTTATGTGGTTCCATGATTTCCTTAAATTGCTTATTCATGAAGAAGCTGAAGTTTTGAAAGAAAAATGGCCTATGTGAATTGTTTTCCTCATGTTGTTGTGCATTCAGTATGAGTTGCCTATAGACTTCATGAGATAAGTTTATGCACATGTTTTGGATATGCTTTTTCAGATTGAATTGCATATGAACTCCATGAGATTGTGTTGAACATGCTTTTAGCTTTTCGAAGGTAGTTTCTCCTTGAATATAAGAAATCTGAAATTTCCATGCCTATTGGGTTGTTAGATGTAGTTCCCACTTCCTTTTTGTCACATTGAGTGTGTTTAGTTAGAGTTCAGGTATCCTCCTAGGTTGTTTGCATTTAGATAAGTTGCATGCATCATGGGCTGCTAGAAACGTTCTTAGAATCTCATTTAGGGAAGAATGATCCAAAGGGAGAGATAATGTAACACCCTGGATTCGAGCTAGGGATAAGTAGCCATTTTATAGAGGTTACAGGTGCCATCCACAGTTCATGGGTTAAACCACGGATCGTAGGTGGGTCCGTGGAGAGGGCCACCCCAAAATCCTCCAGACCAGGTCCACGACTCGACCCATGGTCCGTAGGTGGGTCCACAGTGCATGGTCTAGGTGTCTGTAGGTCAGGGCTCAAATTTCTAACAGATAACCACGGTGTGCATGACGGACCATGGGTCAATCCATGGTCCGTTGATGGGGGTTTCGTGGGTGATAGTTGATAGTTAAGCTTAAGGGTAGTTGGGTCTTTTCCGGTTTTAGTTAAATCAATGTGGTGTCATTTTGCCTAAACCTAGACAGCAGATATAAGGAGTTTTGACCCCTGAATTTACTCAATTGAGTCATTCCCTCAATTCCCAAAAGAAAACCCAAATCCTCTCTCAAATATTTTCTCTCTAGAAGGTGGAGGAATAACAAGGAGATTGATGCTACGTCAAGATCAAGTCTCCCAATCTTCATGATTTTATGGGCATAATGATTAAGGTATGATGGCTTTTCATCCATGGGATCCTTCCTCCCATGGAGTCCCCTAGAATTCCACAATTTGAAGAAGAATTTCCCCAATTCTAGTTAGGGTTTCTTCCATTTGTTGTAGGCTATGTTGAATGTTGATCCAATTGAGTGGATTATGATTGTTTATGATTGAATTGGTAGGATTACATGTTTTTAGGATGAAATTACATATACTCATGCCTATTCCATTATTTAAACCTAAAATTTATAAAGTAGGGTGATGCCTTGAAGGGAACCCTTATGGGTTTTGACATCTCTTGATATGATAGACGAATTATGACTAGAATCTTTGAGATTGAAGCATATATGATAAATATGATGTTAATTGCAAGAGATTGAAGCATATATGATGAATATGGTGTTATTGTTGAGGAAGGGATACTTACCACATGAATTGCTTAGGGAAAAGGGCCAAGTGACCCTCTAACCTATAGTTGAATTCCCAACTACACACTTATATTTTACGGAGGTCCTATTACCCCCTTGAACTATTTTAAAGCGGAATATAAACAGCCCTAATACTAGACAACCACATTCTCTGCATGTAGCGTGCACCACGCGTTGCCAGTTGTCAAATATCACATATATATAAAAAATAAAAAATAAACGTAATTATATTTATTCTTTTTCTTCATCTTCTCCGCTCTTCATTTCTCCTAAGTCATGCTTCAATTTCTTTCACTGTAACTCCCCAAAACCTTATCTCTCTCCACTCCATTCCTCTATGATAACTCCCCACCCTCACTCCCACCTTCTATAAACCACAAATTAAGTATCACTATTCATCAGCAATACCACAACATCCATTTTCACCTCTCCCACTCAAATTCCACAATTGTAATACCAATTTCAAGCTTGATGTTCTCTCTAATCTTCTTAGAATTGACGATGAATACACCCTATTATTTCTTTTTTAAATAGTCGAGGATTTACGCTTTCTACAGTTGAAGAAATCACTGAATTATCTGGATTGAGTAGAATCAACTTATTGTTGCTGCTCAACTTGCTGAAATTCTTATTGTGTGTAGTATAGATTCCTTCATCGGACGTTAATAGAGACTAAAAATAAGATTTTAAGGTTGATATATTTTGCCTAAGCAAGAATATTAATGACTTTAAAAGTTTTAATGATTATTTGGTGATTTTTATGGTTAATGGTTGTGAATATTGGTGAGATAAATTATTAAAAAGTATTAGAGGATGGGTGAGGAGATGGTGCTGCTATTGTCATAGTGGTTCAACAATGGTGATGGAGATGTATAGGTAGGGTCGGTGTTGAGTGATGTGAGAGAGAGGGGGGGAAATTATAATGGAAAAAGAAATGAAAAAGGTAAAAAAAAAAAATTAAAGGCAAAATTTGAAAAACGATATTTAACTAAAAGTTAAAATATTTTTGACATATTTTTTTTATCAGTTCTTTGTTTCTCACATGCCTTTAAGAGAGTGAGCACACTCTCAGTTCCATGTCAACACTTAAGGGTACATTAATTCATCTTTAAAATAGTTTAATGGGGTAATAGGATACCCGTAAAGCATTAATGTGTAGTTGAGAATTGGACTATAGGTTAGAGAGGCATTTGACCATTTTCTCAATTGCTTAATTATGAATTTATGAATGTGAAAGGTTTACTCACATGAATGATTCTACGTTGAAAGGATTTCTCATCTAAAATGAATCTAGACTAAAAGCTCATGTAAATGATGAGCCTATAAGCGATTACCCTTGACCTCCTTATGTAGGGATATGAACTGATTCCCATACTCCTTAGAATTGAACAAGAGGTGAGTCACCCCGTTCTTAGTATGATGAATGGACATGGAAGCGAAAACCCATGATCCTTATGAAATGATGTTGAGGAAAATACCCATGTCATATGATGAGATTGTGTAGGAGAGTACCTGTGATCTAAAGGTAAGTAAGGCAAGAGGCGAATACCCATTAGCCATTATAAGCTAGGCATTGAGGTGAATCCCCGTGTATTTAAAATTAAGTATGAATAATGTGATTAGGTTATGAGGATGATTTGATTGGAGTGTTGCTAGATATGTCTTCCATGATGCAAGCTTGACTAGAGGCGGATGATTTATGTCTTGACTAAGGATAAGTGACGTTACTTAAGGATGTATTCCTCTTTTATTATGATGGCAATTATGTATTGATTATGTTTATGCCTTATGTATTATGTGGACTAATGCTTATGTTTATGTTGTTTATTCTAGCCATCACATTTAGTACATTTTGTACTAACGCATACTCTTGCCTAAATTCTTCTGAAATTTAGGGTCTGGTGACATAGATTCTCACACTCGTGGCTAGCTTCGTTGTTGATCAAGGAAGAGGCCTCATACAAGTCACTTAGCATATCATAACATAAAGTAATAGAAAATGGTGGGGAAATTTAGAACATTTCAACATAATCAAAGTCTTTATAAAACGAGCGAAAGTCTAACACCATAGTCTTTATACGCCTTGTGACATCTATGGGTTACCCCTGGGTTGTGACACACCATCTCCCCTTGGGAGAAAGCCTCTATGGAATTTTTAAGCACTTCTTCCTTTCATTCAACCAAAGTCAGATCAAGATCACCTTGCTTGGCTTTCACATCTGCCCGAAAAGACGATTTTGAACCATTGTGAACCATAACACCCCCTTCGATAGAGTCAACTAACCGAACACCCAACAGGGCCAATGTATGAACATCTAGAACCAACTTATTTTTATCATCCTCAACATGAGCAACACTACCCATCGATAACCGACTAAGAGCATCTGCCACCACATTTTTCATGCCGGGGTGATAGAGAACACTCATGTCATAATCCTTTAGTAACTCAAGCCACCTTCTTTGGCGAAGATTTAGATCTTTATGAGTAAAGACATATTATAAACTCTTGTGGTCCGTAAATATATCTACATGAACATCATACAAATAATGCCTCCAAATCTTAAGACCAAACACGACTGTCGCTAGTTCAAGGTCATATATTGGATAATTCTTCTCATGAATCTTAAGTTACCTTGAAACATTTGCAATGAATTTTCCATTGTTCATTAGGACACATCCTAACCCAATTCTAGAAGAATCGAATAAACAATAAACCCTTCAATTCCTTCCGGTAGAGTCAACACCGAAGCGAAAGCAAGTCTATCTGTTAACTCATAGAAACTCTTCTAGCATGCTTACGACCATATGAAGTTAGACATTTTGGGTTAATATCATCAACGGAGAGGGAACAAAGGAAAATCCTTCAACAAACCTTCTATAGTAACCAGCCAAACCCAAGATACTTCTAATATCTGAAAGGGATAGAGGTATAGGCAAACTCTTGAATACATATATCTTCTTAGGATCTACCTCAATACCCTTACCAGAAACAATATGACAAGGAAAATCTATGAACCTTAGCCAAAACTCACATTTGCTATACTTTACAAAGAGTTTTTGGTCCTTGAGAACTTGCAACACAATCCTCAAATGATCGGTATGCTCTTCTTCACTTCTCGAATAGGTCAGTATATAATTAATAAACACAATCACAAATATATCAAGGTATTGTCTAAACACCCTATTCATCATTTCTATAAATGTGGCTGGAGCTTTAGTCAAGCCAAATGACATCACCAATAACTCATAATGACCATAGCGAGTTCGAAAATCCATATTCAGAATGTCATCCTCCTTTACCGTCAATTGGTGATAACCCAACTGAAGGTCAATCTAAGAGAAGTTACTTGCTCCTTGGAATTTATTGAACAAGTCATATATCCTTGGGAGAAGATATTTGTTCTTAATGGTAACCTTGTTAAATTTCGAGTAGTCAATACACATACGAAGAGAACCATCCTTTTTTCGAATAACATAACTGAAGCACCCCATTAAGAGATGCTTGGTCGGACGAAACCCTTATTAAATAAATCTTTCATTT
The DNA here is from genome assembly GCA_029582585.1 of Solanum bukasovii. NCBI lineage: Eukaryota > Viridiplantae > Streptophyta > Magnoliopsida > Solanales > Solanaceae > Solanum > Solanum bukasovii. The sequence continues at coordinate 27,232 of JAJOOI010015617.1, read as the reverse complement.
TCTCCTTCAATTCCTTATATTCTGCCGGAGCCATTTGGTAAGGAGGAATAAAGATAGGTTACGTATCTGGGAGAAGATCAATATCAAAGTCAATTTCCCTTTCGGTAGGATTACCATGTAGGTCATCTGGAAACACTTCCAGAAACTCATTTACAACGGGGATCGACTCAAGCATAGGGGTATCAGAATCTATATCCCTCACCCTAACTAGATGGTAAATTCAACCCTTAGAAATCATCTTTATAGCTTTAAGACAAGAAACAAACCAACCTTCCAGCATAGAGTTTCTCCATTCCTACCCTAGGATATGTTCATTTGGAAACTGAAACTTGACTATTCGGGTTCTACAATGAATAGAAGCATAACAAGAATACAACCAATCCATACCAAGAAAGATATCAATATCTAGAATATCAAGCTTTAAAAAATCAAAATGAGTGACTCTATGGGATAAGGAGACGAGACAATTTCTATAGACTCTCTTAGCCACAAAAGATTCACCGATAGGGGTAAAGACAAAAATAACGTCTAAAAACACATCGACAAGAACATCAAACTTCATCACCATATATGGTGTCACAAAATAGAAGGTAGAACTGGGTCAAATAAAGCATAAACATCAAGTTTGAATACATTCAATATACCGAGAACCCTCTTCATCAGGACGAGTCGAGAGTGCATAGAATCTGTTTTGATTTTGACTCCCACTAAAATCGGATGAAGGATTATGGTGAGACCGTCGACGATTATCTCATTCATTCTTAGGAACCGAGGGACAATCCCTCATCTTGTGATCCATTTTACCACAACCAAAGCATGCATTACATCTGGATATACATTTACCCTCATGTTTCTTTCCAAATTTAGCATAAATATGTAATGAAGATCCACTATCGTTTCCTCCTTGAGGATTAGGGTTAGACACACTATCTTTTTTGAACATAGGAGGAGCATTGGAGGAACCATGACCAAAAAATTTTGTCGTAACATAGAATGACCATGTCCAACGAACCATTAGTGTGTGATGTTACCATCATGGGTCTTGGCCCTATTTGCCTCCCTAGACCTTTCCTTAAGTTTCTCCTCTTCAACTTATTCAGAATGAACCATGAGACGAATAATGTCCATATCATTGATAAGCATAGCGGTGCGACATTCATTAACCACCATCTCGGACACACCCAAAATAAACTTACTCATTATTGCCCTAGGATTGGCAACCATAGTTGGAGTATACCTAGACAATTGTGTGAACTTCAAATAATATTCCTTCAGACAAATGGGGAAATAACCTATCAAGGAAGGCAACCTTAAACTTTTCCCATCAATTACTATCACTACCCGAGAGCACCCTCTATTCCTAACACAGCGTACTCGACCCCGAAAGGGTCTAATAGAAGCCTCTTAGCTCATTCATTTCATAGACAAGAGAAATAGTGAGGAATTAAAACTTTTTATTCAAAAATGATACTATTCAAAACATTCGAATACTCATTAAAAATCATTTGAAGACACAACGGAAGACTAAGTCTCACATGACTATCTTAGACAAACTTTAACAAGATAGGGTCACAGCCCTTTACAATCGAAGTATAGACAAAAGTCTTTAAACATAAGAACTAGAAACAATAAAAGTCCTCGTCCTCGACATATGAGGACATACCAAAAGAGGTTTTGAGAGAACTCTAATCCCAAGCTTCCCTAAAGAATGCAATCACTAGCCAAAACCTACACTTGTACTTAAAATAAGAAAATATGGGTTAGCACGCAAAAATGTACAAAGTATGATGACCATACAAAAATATGCTTAAAAAGGGACATTTTGTTGAAAGTCATGCTTTATGCCATTTTTTTGTAAAACTTCATGAAACATTGATACAAGAGGCATAATATAAGTCACAACCAACATACAACATCACATAATTCACATTTGAGAAAAATCCCATATAACCCTTTACCTTCACCTTGAGCCTCCACCTCAAGTAACTCTCAAGCTATACCTTGTGCAATGTATGGATAGTTTTCCATACCACCACCCACACTAAGGCACCACCTTAAGGTCACCAAAAGTGAACTTATTATTCATCCTTTCCACCTTTACACAATAAAGCATTTAAGAGACATAAACATTACATGAATCACATCATCACATTAAGAACAACATCTAAGACGACTCTAAGTCATGCTTGTGCAATGTGCAAGTAGCATCCCATACTACTACTCACACTAAGTACTCCTTCGAAGTCACCCTAGACAAAGCACATTCATATACAATAGAAATGATAAGGAAGTAACTCATAATACAATGCAAGTATAGCATGCATCTTTACATTTAAGCATTTAAGCCAATTTTCTTCATTAGATTCATTTAGGACACATTCATGCATTTATAGGACTTTCACACATTTAGTCATTAAGACTTAGAGAACTCACTATAGCCCTTTCAAAGTCTACTCATGCAATGTATAGATAGCATCCCATTCTACTACCTACACTTTGTAGTACCTATCAAGTAACTAGAGTGCACATCTCACATGATGGGAATAAGCGTTTAACCAACATAAACCATAGGAGCTTGATGATTCCACAAATTGGACTCATTTAGGGCTATATTTTCATAGAAATTGTGTCCTCAAATGCTTATTTAATTTCAATATCTGATGAAAACCCTTGAGTTTCATGTATTTTATGTTTGAAGGAAACCATGGACACTACGTTGCGAAAAGGAATGAAAAGGCTTAGAAGAACGAAGAAATAAAGGCCTGAGGATTGCCTAGTCCACTTGGCGAGTCGCCGAAAGGTCTTACTTCGCAATTTGTTCGAGTGAGCTGAGCCCTGAAGAAACGGATAAATCTACAGAGAAAGGAGCAGTCGACGCATCATCGAGTAGTACTGCGAAGCATAACCATATCGCCAAATGGACCAAAACAAGACGATGATATACCTCAAAACTACGATTAAAAGAGGAAATCGACAAATCGCCGAACAAATCAGCGAGGCAGTTCCCTATCGCCCAATGCCCCAGAACAATAAAATGTTGAGGGCGAAGCATAAGGGCGGTGAACCAGGATAAACGGTGGATTACCGACACGCTCGGTGACCTTGACTAACTTCGTCGAATGACCTGATACAGCACAAATCTGTGATAACTATAAATACTAGTTAGAGTTGTACTTTAAAGTGGAACAATTATTATAATTTTCATATAGAATAGTAATTTTTAGTATTTTTTTCTCTGAGTTAGATAGGGTATTGAAGACTTGAAGAAAAAGAGGGTTTCATCTCCAAGGATTTGGACTTGGGTCTTTTGGATTCTTCACTCTTGGCTTGTAACAAGACTTAAATCTTCATACCCATTTGAATGCAAGATCATTTAGGTATAAATTTCTATCTCTTGATGTGTGGCTAAATACCCCAATTCTTGGGGTGTGATTTAGCGAATATGGGTTAAGATAATTGTTGGATCTTATTTGTTGATATTCTATTTGTAGTTTAAATGTTATTTCGTCTAGTGGTTGTGGATGAATTTAATGAATTTGTTGATACATGTTTATTTATGTATTTTTGGCTTCCGAGAGAGAGAGATCATAAAACTAAGACCACTAGATTAATGGCCAGTGTGAGTGGGTCGACATGAGGTTCAACTCGAGAGAGTGAACCCTAGTCCCATGTTCACACATTCAACTCGACAGAGTGAGTTTGTTAAGGCGTAGGATGGTCTTCATGCAGCAAGTGGGTGTCCGAGAGGAACACATTTGAAACGGGGTAAGTTGCTCGAGAGAGAGCTTATACCCCTTAAAGTTTAGCCTAATCACAATTACTCTATGAATCTTCTATCAAAAGAATATACCCAATAATCTTTCTTAACCCGTATTCCCGTCAAATCCAAGGATTCCCTCTCATTACTTAGAAACCCTTGTTTAGTTTGTTGTTTTTACCTTACTTGTGACGAAACCCCCCATTGTTAATTGACACTTTTGTGTCCCCCTTTAATTTACAATATTTTTAATCGATAATGTTTTTAGCTACAACTAGTTAGAACTAAGTTTTATTTTTCTATTAATTCTAAAAACCACTCTCTTGGGAACGATCCCAACCCTTCGTTAGGTTATTAAACTATTGTACAATCGTAGACACTTGCATCGGAAGTTGTGTCTTGATTACACAAACATCAAAATGGCGCCGCTACCGGGGTGTGCTCTTATTTGGGAATTTTTCGATTAGTAGAATTTTTGTCCTGCATAGTTCTAGTTTTACTAATCTAAATTGTACTTTTGTTTTGCTTGTTTAAATATCAAAGCAGGGAACAGGGATTGGATAATCATTACAGATATCACACGGATCATCCCCTTCTGAAACTATTGAACCTCAAGGATAACCTTCTAACATTTAAACAATTAGGGGATGAGAGAATTTAAGAAATGTGGCTAAAGTTTCATGCGGTGCTGCAAACAAGCCCATCTCATGGGATGGCGGACAAGGCATTACTGGAGTGCTTCTATAGGGGTCTTGAACCCGAGAATAGAAGTATAGCCGATCAACTTTGTGAGGGTCGTATGATGAACCATCCCTATGAAGTCGTAACAAAACTCCTTAATGGCATGGTAGAGGCCAATAAAGAAGCCAAAAAGAAGTAGGAGTGGGAAGCATTAGTCACCCAGTTGGATGTTCTATCCAACCAAGTCACGGAATTGGAAGTACTAGCCATGGGAAAAGAAAAGAATTTCTCCCTCTGAGAGTGTAAACATGGGAAGAAGCAGGGAGGTGTGCAAGATGACGAAGCTCTTTCACTCATTCAGCAAAAAAATGAGGCATAGGAGAATATGTTGAATGAGATGAAGGAAAACATCTCAATGCTAAATGAAGCATCGATCTCTCACTCCATGAATATTCAGCTGCAGGAGCCTCAAATCTGCCATTTTATATCAAGTCATTACCCAGCATTCACTGAGGACTCGCCTAATTACACCATGGGCGACTCTGAGGTTGAAGAATAGTAGCTGACTTGCGTCGTGCTGCGACGTTAACTAAGGCGCTATTTGGGAGGTAACACGAAACCCCTTAGTATTTTATATTTGCATATTGTTAAAATAATAGTGTGTTGTTGATACTTGTTGAAGTGTGAGAGGGTGTTAGAAAAAGTGTTTGGTGGAAAACAGGTCCAGTCGGTGATTCGCCAACCATATCGACGACCTCGATGTTTACCGTCGTTTGAACGTCCAAATTTGGTTGGAAAGTTCTGTAAAACTCGGCGAAGTAAATGACTGTTCAGTGAAATGCCGCCTGACTCAACATTCAAGACTACTGTCACCGAATGAGCATGAACTGGACTGTTTTCGAGTAAATGGTTTAAAATTCTACAACTTATTCCTTTTACACGATTTCATTCCTCAAACTGCACCTTTGCCCACTAATTTCCATATATTCCTACTTTACCTGAGTATTCTAGTTATCAATTTGTTCTCGGAACATGGATTGCACTTTAAATTGGTCAGCGAAATATGGTGGTTCTGAAGCATTCGAGAACGTGGGTTGAAAATAGGCGCATTGGGTTGCCTAGAAAAGATGTGTAGAACTCGCTGAAGCACTGAGAAGTCCGCTTAACGTCCCCACCTCCCCTTCTTTGTAATGCAAATTTGTTGAACGACTATAACTCGAAGCAGCAAATATACCAAGACATAAAGTCACAGGAGGAAACGTGCCGCCCCAACAGATGGAGAAGATGCTTAATCAGGATTTTTCTCTAGTCCTCTCTTTGTTTTTCTCTAATTTTATCCTTGACTTATTGTTTTATGCATTTGGGGACAAATATTTAGTGTATTATGGTAGGGTGAAGCCTATCTTTTGTGCGACTACTATTATAATTTGTGTTTGTGTTTATATTTGGGTTGTTCTGGCTAAAATGTGGTTCATCTACTTTGTGGATGTTTGAGTTTATGGCTCCTTTTATAAGCTCCTTTGATATTGAATTGCAAAATAATTTGGACCCTTCCAATATTTTTTGAATTTTTCGCACATTTTTTCCACCCTTTATATGCTGTTAAATGTTGATGTTCCTTGACAAATTTGAGTCTCAGTTTCGATCAATACCGATGAATTGAATAGTGCTTACAATCGAACGAACATGAATGTATGGCTACGATGAGGCCAAATAAAGTTACATAGACAATATGTGAACTCTTTTTATCTCATTATGATTAGCCATTCATCAAATTGATTCTCTTGCGATGACCGTTGCGCACTAGTAAAAGTGTGGAGTCTTGTTTGACTTAAGTGTCGATACCTTGTGTGATAAGCTTACTTTGAACTATGCATGACAACACCTAGAATTTTACCCGTTGGTCCAGTCGATTCTGTGAGGCTATCTCTTGATATGATCTTAGGAAACTTCTAAAAGTGTGAAACAATTTGACATATACCTCTTTTGTGACCTACCTTGTGAGTGTGTGAACTGCTTTTGAACAACCCTTGAGCCTTTACCTTTCTTTAGAAGAAAATTGATGAAAACAATGACCTTTCTTTATCCATCACCCATAATCCTCATGAAGTTGTGGTTAGTTGAATAGCCAACTTAGGTCAAAAGCCTAAGTTGGGGGTGTGGTGAAAAGGTAAGGGAAAGTCAAGAAGTGTAAGGAAAGTCTCATTTAACCCATGGTATTGAGAAAAATGGAACCCCTCCATATAAAAAAAAGAGAGAAAAGAAAGAAAAAGAAAAAGAATAAAAAAAGAAAGATGTGGAATAAAGTACAAAAGAAATGGGGTTCCCAAACAATCTATGGAAAGTGAATAATAGGATGACTTATGAGCACTAAAGAGAATGATGAAGGAAAAAGAAAGGAAGTGTTGTGAGCACCACATTTCATAAGGATGAAACTCACTGAGCCTAAATGACCATACATTTTCAATCAACCCCTTGACAAGTCTTGTAAAGACCTTCTTCATCCTGATAAAGCTGAAACGAATGTTGACTGGAAAAAATAAGGGCAAACCTATGGGTCAAAGCATTCATTGTGTTCCTCTTTGTGAGAGTGAGCGTTGTATCTGATTCCTGAACTTTAATTGATTATACTTTTGTGTGTGAAGATGGAATCGTCATTTGTGTGAGGGCATAAGAATGTTTTTGTTGAGCTTGAACTTGCATTTGAAGCAAGTACTGCGAGCTTGAGAATATTTGGTAATGGTGTGTCACAACTTGAATCTTTGTTTACACAATTGATCTTTGCATGAGTAATTTGAGTTTTGTTGTGTACATTCATGATTGAATCTTGTATAGCACTATTTGAGACATCCTTATTGAAGTGCTAAACTTGAGTTTTCATTTAGGACAAGCAAAACTTTAAGGTGGGGTGTTGATGGGTCCACAAATTGGAGTCATTTAGAGCTATATTTTCATAGAAACTGTGTCCTCAAATGCTTATTTTATCTCAATATCTGATAAAAACCCTTAAGTTTCAGATATTTGATGTGTGACGAAAAGAATGGACACTACGTCACAAAAAGGACTGTAAAGGCTCAGAAGAACGAAGAAATGAAGGCCTAAGGATCGCCGAGTCCACTTGGCGATTCACCGAAAGGTCTTACTTCGCCTTTGTTCCAGTGTGCTGAACCCTGAAGGAAAGGATCAATCTACGGAAAAAGGAGCAGTCGACGCATCAACGAGTAGTTCCGCGAAGCACTACCTCATCGCCCAATGGACTAAAACACAATGATGCTAGAAGTCAAAACTGCGATGAAAAGAGGAAGTTGGCAAATCACCGAACAAATCAGCGAGGCAGTTCCTTATTGCCCAATGCCCTAGAACGATAAAACACTGAGGATGAAGAAGAATGGCGGTAAACCAGGCTAAAAGGCGGATCGCTGACACACTGGGCGACCCTGACTAACTTCCCTGAATGACCTGACGCGACACAAATCTGTGACAACTATAAATACTAGTTAGAGTTGTAGTTTTAAATGGAACAATTATTATAATTTTCATATAGAATAGTACTTTTTAGTATTGTTACTTTGAGTTTGAGAGGGTTTTGAAGACTTAAAGAAAAAGAAGGTTTAATCTCCAAGGATTTGGACTTGTGTCTTTTTGATTCTTCACCCTTGCCCTGTAACAAGACTTAAATCTTCATACCCATTTGAATGCAAGCTCATGTAAGTATATATTTCTATGTCTTTATGTGTGGCTAAAAACCGCAATTCTTGGGGTGTGATTTAGCGAATATGGGTGAAATTAATTGTTGGGTCTTGTTTGATGATAGTCTATTTGTAGTTTAAATGTGATTTTGTTTAGTGGTTGTGGATGAATTTAATGAATTTGTAGTTGCAAATACAAGTTTATTTATGTGTTTTTGGCTTGCTCGAGAGAGAGGTCGTAAAACTAAGACCACTAGATTGATGGCCAGTGTGAGTGGGTCGAGATGAGGTTCAGCTAGAGAGAGTCAACCATAGTCCCATGTCCACACACTCAGCTCGAGAGAGTGAGAGGGTTAAGGCGTAGGCTGGTCTTCATGCGGAAAGTGGGTGTCCGAGAGTAACGCATTTGAAACGGGGTAAGTTGCTCGAGAGAGAGCTTATCCCCCTTAAATTCTAGCCTAGTCACAGTTACTCTATGAATCTTCTATCAAAAGCAAGTACCCAATAATCTTGCTTAACCTGTATTCCCATAACATCCCAAGTATTTCCTCTCATTACGTAGAAACCGTTGTTTATTTTGTTGTTTTTACCTTACTTGTGACAAAAAAAGCCATTGTTAATTGACACTTTTGTGTCCCCCTTTAATTTACAATGTTTTTAATCGATAATGTCTTTAGCTACGGCTAGTTAGAACTAAGTTTTATTTTTCTATTTATTCTCAAAACCGCTCTCTTGGGAACAATCCCAACCCTTGGTTGGGTTACTAAACTATTGTACGATCGTAGACACTTGCATCAGAAGTGGTGTTTTGATTACGCAAACATCAGAGTTAAATCATGGAATCCGGTGTCATGTAACACCACACCGTAAGAGGTGATCTCCTTGCCGAAGGAAGACTGGTTCATCTACCTTAGGTTGATCCATTAGCTAGGACCTATGTGTGCACATAGTTATGGGATATGAAAGATTTTCATTGAGATCCGACCTAACGTTAAGAGAACCTCCATCTAACCATATCCTCTCGGTGCTTACCTTACATTCCCATAGAGTAGTTTCATTAACATTAGTGTACTGGAGAGGGCCACCAACATTGGGCCTACCGACCCAAAGTACTTTTCCCAAGAAGGCCCACCACCATTAGGTCTACCGTTTCAAGGTACTTTAAGGATAGCTCATTGACTTTCCTAGAGAGAGCCACCACCATTAAGTCTACCATCTCTAAATCTATCATTTCACACAAGAAGGAGGCCACCACCATTTGGTCTACCGCTTCAAGGTTTAACACACACACAAGGAAAGGCCACCAACATTAGGTCTACCGGTCCAAGGTCTTACATTCACATTAGCACCTAGACTTGGCATGAAAGGCCACTAACAATAAGTCTACCAATCCAAGGTTTAGCCTAGAATACTTTATCATTCATTCATTTATAGAAAGGCTACCAATATTAGGTCTACCAATTCTAACCATTCATTCATTCATTCACAAAGAGGCTACCAACATTAGGTCTACCAATTATGTTCATTTAGATACTTAAGTCAAGATACATTGATTATTGAAGAGGAGGATTCCTAAGCCTACCAAGTCAAGAGATTACATTCAACATACTTTAATTTGTCAAGAAGAGGGCACCTAAGCCTACCAAGTCAAGATAGTTCATTCATGATCACATTCATCAATACAAGAAAGGATGCACAAGCCTACCAATTCAATATATCACATTCATTATTATAGAACACTTCACATTCTATCATCTTCATTCATGAGTGTTAAGAGAGAATATACTATCAATCAACAACACAATTATATTATATACAAGATCATCATTCGATCAATGAAATCACATGTAAATCCTTCACATTATACAATATCATGATAACACTTCAATTCATCAAACTATGCCAACAAGTCCATGATCACAATATACAATGTAATAAAACACCTCCACCTTTCAAGTGGATCAACATCTCTAAGACAATTCTACCTCAACAAGTAATTAGGTCAAACTTGCCCTTTCAAGGCTATGATCACAAATCCTCAATTCACCAATAATTCACCATAATTAGGCATAGATGATGATGATACAATTCAATAATCCAAATCAATTTAAGCATAAATCCACCATCATTCATTCATAATCAACAAACCCACTTCATATGTCACCATTTAGCAATTGAGAGAAATCATGGGTTCATAGAGTAAAATCATCAATTAAACATCAACATCAACATAATTATAATTTATCGTTTGAAAATGTTTGATGCAAAAACCCATGAGATTGAGTAAAACCCTTTGTTTTTCATGAAATTTGAAAACATTGAAAAACTTGGGGTGAATTTACCAATTCACCCCTAAGTTGGATGTGTCCCTTGATAGCAAACCAGGTCCAATTGATGGATCCCCATCCATGGACCGTGGATGGGTTGACAGATCGTACTGGTCTTCCGTCATTGGTGGCTATAGCAAGGTTTTGGTGGTGTTGACCTACGGAGGCCATCCACGAGGTGTGGATGGACCTACGGGTAGTGAACCCTATCAGTAGGTCATGAAATTTGGCCAACTTTGGTGATTCTTTGGGGGTTAGACTAAGGGTCCTTCTCAAGGACCCCTAGGGTGGTCCTTGGGGAGTCGTACCTTGACTTTGAACCCTAAACCCCTCAATGAAAGCTCGGGACAACATACAACAACATCAAACCTCAAGACAACCACAAACACACCCACGTTAGGCTCTAGTTTCACTAGTTCATTTTTTAGGGTCGTTACAACTACCCTCTCTTCCTTCCATTCGTTGAACCAAACTTGAGCAACACCCTTAAGTTGGTAAGCAACCAATTCCACCTTTTCCGCCAGAGTAACGCCCATGATCATCAACACTTGATACACTTCATTAATAAACTCTTGAGGATCTTTCTCAACCCTGGAACCATGAAACTCCAGAGGATTCATTCTAGTAAAGTCCCTCACTATAGATGCTGCCATATCCACATTCGTGTTCATAAGAACCACAACCTCCCTACTGGCTATAGCCATCATTGCTTGAACCAACACTTGAAAAGTAGCCCTAAACTCTGCATTAGTCACTTGCTCAACCTAAGGATCGATCAAATCTTGAGCAAATTATTTAGGACCTTGAGGAGCTTCTCGTTCCACATTCTCATTCACATTCCTCCTAACATAAGCTCTTTGAGGTGCCATTTCCTCAAAAGCACTGAATACCGATTAGGAGAAAGGAAACATAGAGTTATACTCTATCGCACGATTTAGAGTAATGAAAGAAGTAGAGTTTGCTAAACATCTTGTATCCTCTCATTCATAAATGTGATGTGCTTCATACTCATGAACATGACTCGACTCGACGTGGCTTATGAGACATCCTAGGACCTTTCTAAACCTTGTTCTCTAAATAATAGGTTCACAACCCAATGTATAATTTTGGAGTAACATGGCTTATAAGACCCTGAGATGCCCTACACAAGCCACTTAGTATGCATAAACAAGATAGTAGAAAATAAAAGGATTTTAATGAACAATTCATAGCATAAAGAGCTTCGTAAAATGATGAGGAAGTCTACATAGTCTCAAAAATCCATCTAGTACATAAGGAGTGATCGGAATGTAACCCACACATCACATACAAAACTGAAATGTAAAGACATAATCAAATAAAGGATTGGTCCTCGAAACATGAGGACTCACCAATATGCAATATCTACTAAGTGATCCCTAGCCATGGAGATACAAATTTGGAACGTCAAACCCTACATTTGGGAGAATGTAGGCAAGAATATGTGTCGCTAAAAAAATGTACCAAGTATGATAGAAATGCATAAAAAACATATATAAAATCATGCTAAAAGGACCTTTTCATTTTATTCAATGACCAAGCTAAAACAAGAAATAAAAGAGTTAGAAAATATAAGTCATAAAAACATGGTCAATGCAAGCTAACATGTTTAAAACATTTGTGAGGTACTTCTTGAAGTAACCTTGATTCATTAGAGTGGGAGATTTACCTTTAAACTACATTTAAGACCATACGAGCTATTTACATGGAATCCGGTGTTTACCCTGCACCGAAAAGAGGTGTTCTCACTAGCCAAGTATAACATCCCGTACTCTAGTAGGCCAACTAGCACTACAATAAAAAACACTCTCTAAGGAAGGGAAATATGGTCCCACAAAGTCGAAATCTGGTCCCAAACAGTCTATTACGAAGGGAAAAGGCTGGTCGCCACCCAACCTAATTGACCTCTTCAATAAAGGTCAACTACGACGAGCTCCTTTAGTTGGTCCTTAAATGTTATTAGAGAAGGAAACAAAGACGGTTGCAAAATTCCTTTTAGAGACCACGTATCTCATCCCAAATAGTTTATTTTCTTCTTTAAAAAATAGTTAGTTTATGGTTGTTAATTCCCTTTAGCGACGAGAAACTATCTCAGATGTCACTTTTTTGCGACTAGTAGCTATCTCATCCTAGATTAATCTTTAGAGATGAAAAGTTTTCTCCTCCTAGATGAACATTTAGGGACGAGCAATATTTTTGGTCTCTAATTGATCACCAATGTTTCTTAAGCTTCGTATAAAAAAAATTAAAAATTTTACCAACAAACATAAGATTACTACAGAAAATCTCCAACCAAAAGGCTGATATAAATATAAAAATTGGCCCATGATGTTAGTTTCAATATTTTCTGAACAAAAAAGCTTAGTTACTCAACATCTCAAGCTAGACTATGATATCATGTTTTGTATCACTTCCATAGCAAAATAATAATGATCTTTTCCATCTTCTAAACTTGCATCTTGACTTGTAACTTTAATCTTCAAAATCTGCAAGTACAAATTTTTTGAGAAGACCATAAGTTACTATTGGTATATATTAGGATTAATATGCAAATTGTACACTAAAATTAGTTAAACTGTTCATCCCAAAAAAACACTAAAATTCAGCGAGGGTTATCTAGAAATATAAACAAGCTGCATGAATATAAGAAAATTAATTAGGAAAGCTTTGATATGAATTAAGCAAGAATTCAAATCTATATCAAAACACAAAAATTCGAGGACAAGAGATAGTACAAATGGAGAAATTCCCCATCAAGAATCTGTGTTATGGATACCATAGAGACTCAGCAACATCTCTTTATATAGAGTGCATATGGATAGTTGAGGTCCAAGGAGAAATGGGTAGATCATCTGTAATTCAAATTTCACCCAAAAATGTAGAGGAGAGTATGCGTTGTATCAAGAGAAGACAATAGAGGCAATTCTGAAAGGAACTAGTAGCAACATGATAGAGTCTGATGTTGGATAATCTTCCTAGAAGATATTCAGCTCACTAGATGCTCTTAGATTATAAAAGTACTGAAAAAAACTTCGAGTGTTTTCTATCAGAACTTCAAGTCTAAAACGTCCTATTAGAACTTCAAGTTTAAAATTTCAAATCTGATCCAAATTTGTTCATGATTGAAATTTGTTATGGTTTCCTCATAGTTGTAGAGTTTCCTATCAGAACTTCAACTGTACATTTAGTAGTGTATCACAAGTCTAAATCGTCTATAATTTTCATGTTTATATGTGTTGATGTTGAAGGTTGGGAGACAAAAATATATTGCAATCGATAGTGTATCAGAAGATTAAAAGGTCTACAAATTGCATTCACAATGATTGCATTAAATCCTAGAGAACTATCGATTGTATTCACAATGACTTTTATATCCTACAACATCAATGTTAAAGAGAACCATTACGTATAACAAGGAATTGAGTCAGTTCTTGGTTTAATCATTCCTTCTGGAAAGAACCATGATTGGTCAAACAATCGTTGACTATCAGGGGAATATTACGATCATCAATAATGAGATATCACATTATAGCGAATTTTTAAACTAATATGATGAAACATTTTTAACTTAGCTCAGTATTCTGTATTTCTATTGCTTCTAGCATATATTGTTCATTGAAAGGAAACGAAATTGATACATGACCCCCCAAAACCATCCATTCTATTTGGCACAAAGCTACAAAATTGAATGTGAAAGACAAAAGCTGAATAGTATTTGCTATCTATACAATTAAAATCTCAATAGTTTTGAAAAAACTTACTTGTTCTAACTTCTTGGATGTATTTCTTAATTTGATTGGTAAATGGAGGAAATGGAGTCTAAACTTTCATATATTGTAGCTTAAGAACCATGGAGTTCTTTTGTATCACTCTCGTTCCTTGACCAGAAGACATGATAAAGTCTATAAGTTCTTGTTCTCGTCCCTTCCTTACAACACCTGGAGAAAGCCAGAAGGTGCTCAGACAACAACTCATCAACAAATCGATAGAAGATAATAAATTGACGAGAGGAAGGAAAAAAAAGTTACTACAGGTTAAAAGAGTCAACTTACAACTATAGTGTAAAAACAAAGCTGAATATTGTTTTTTATTAAAAGAAAATGAGATTACTTTGACGAACTACTACAAGGAGAATAGATTACCGTGATGATTTGTACTTCCAGAATCTTTTTAAAAAAAGTAAATTCTTGAGCATCCATCACTTTTGGCTTATATATGTTTCTTTATCCAAAATCTCTTAGGGGTTGTTTTGTAGGAAATGGGATAGACAAAGTTATCCCATGGAATCTGTTATCCCACAATATAATGTGATAACTTATCCCATCATAGCACTATAAATGGTGGGATAAATAATTTCGAGACTAACTAATACCCCTAACCAATTGCATGTAATCCCTTAACCCTCATACCCAACAACCCCTTAGTATTCAAGTTCTTGTTTTGATAAGTCTCCCAGAATGAATACTAACGTACAATTCTAAACGACAGAATAACATTTGAAAAACAACAAGATTATTCCATTCACGTTATTCAGAGAGAAGTGTCACAAGTACATCTTCTGCCTCAAGTGTTAGTCATAGTATTGTCAAGATTTAGCGCCAGTAAATAGAAAAGTTCACATTTCGACATAAAAATTACTCCTACATGCTACAACAATCATCTTATTTCAAATGAAACATATAGACATTTTCTTCACAAATCAAGGTCATAAGTATGAAAACTAAAGATTTAACATATAGTGATAGTTAGGCAATATATCCTTTAGCCAAATGACACAAAAGATTATTGATCACACTTAATAATTGTATAATTCTCAAGTTGATATATAAGGGAATACAAAATAACATCTTAGATGGAATAAGTGTATTATACAAGAATACTCAGAAGGTTTGAGGATCCAACAAAACCTGATGGCCTGAAGACTCAGCAAACAATCCTTCTGCAGCCACAACAATAAAGAAGCAAATATGAGAGCTCTGCCTGATCAAATATGACTAATTTAATATATAAATCCATCTTGAAAATAAGTTGACATAGTTGTTCATTTTCCTTCTAAAAGCTACTTAAAATATGTTATTTAAAGTTGTTTTCATTAATTTGTGGAGATTCAGTTAGACAAGAATGGAGGAATATATGGTGCAATTATATATTAGAATGTATCTTATTGAAAAATCTTGAGTTTCCCAAGTTAAAGACCCAAATGGAACAATCACTATTTTTACTTTTTATGTGCAGTTCTATGGGAGGTAATTTGTATTAGTTCAATTGCTTTTTGCATCTTTCATTAGTTCGAGTTAATTTGATTGTAAAACTATGACCGACTCTTTAGATTAAGATGCCATGTTATAAAACATATTGAAAAACATGAGGGGTGAAAATCTTCACTACAATTTTAGATACACACAATACAGTGATATGATCTTTTATATTAAATAACTATTCAATGGTGTGACTGAAATTCCTAATTTGTTCTAGTTAGATATAAATATGTTAGGAATTAGTGGCACGTTACTACTTACGTGGATTAGTTTTAACAACTTCAACCATTTTTCCCGCCTTCTCTGTTAGCCTTAAAAGTTGAAAAATAGTTCACTAGTTATTCAAGATGGATTTTTCAAGTTTAATACAACTCGCTCTATCTTCTATTAGAACATTATTTTAGCTCATTGAGCTTCCAGTGCCTCTATTCAAGAAAAGTTCACTGTTCACTAACTATTTAGGAACACTATGTTCTACGATTGATCCCCTTCATTTTTGGGATTTATCGCACTATAAATTTAAATATATTTTAAAATACATGAGCAGCTTATGTAAGAGAAGAAGAGTAAATTGAACTAGAAGAATAACTCGAACAAGAATAGTAACTAAAAAAAACAAACAACTTACCTATTAGAGAATAAAATAAAAATCAACTCGCGAAAAAGAAGGCATATCTAAGATTATAGTAGACAAAAAACATTGATTCGTTTTGACAAGAATGGAAGAATATATGGTGCTACTATTAGAACTTATCTTCTTGAAAGATCTCGAGTTTCGAACAAAAATAGAACTATCATTGTTTCTACCTTTTTTGTGCAACACCGTAGGAGGTAATTTGCATCAGTTCGAGTTAATTAGATTGTAAAATATAATTGATTCTTTAAACATACCTAATACATTGATATGATCTATTTATATTAGATAACTAGTCAATGGTGTGATTGAAATTGCTAATTTATTCTAGTTAGATATAAATCTAGTAGGAATTAGTGGCACGTTACTACGCACGTGGATCAAATTTGACAACTTCAACCACTTATCCCGCCTTCTCTATTAGACTTAAAAGTTAAACAATAGTTCATTTGTTATTCAAGATGGATTTCTCAAGTTTAATACAACTCGCTCTATCTTCTATCAGAACATTATTTTAGGCTCATTGAGTTGCGAGTGCCTCTGTTCAAGAAGAGTTTACTGTTCTCTTACTATTTAGGAATACTAATTTCTTCTACAATTGATCCCCTTCATGTTTGGGATCATATCACACTAAAAACTTAAATCTATTTTAAAATACACAAGCAACTTATCTTAGAGAATAAGAGTAACCTGAACAAGACGAGTAACTCGAACAAGAAGAGTAACTCAAAGAAAACAAACAACACACCAAATCAGAGAAGAAAATAAAAATCAACTCGCTAAAGAGGAGGCGTACCTAAGATTATAGTAGATAGAAAACATAGATTCAGTTTGACAAGAATTGAAGAATATATGTTGCTACTGTTAGAACTTATCTTCTTGAAAGATCTCGAGTTTTCCAAGTTTCAAACCCAAATGGAACTATCATTGTTTCTATCTTTTATATGCAACACCATAGGAGGTAATTTGCATCAGTTCTAGTTAATTAGATTGTAAAATATAATTGATTCTTTAGACATACACAAGTACACTATATGATCCATTTATATTAGATAACTTTATGATAGTGCAATTGCAATTCCTAATTTTCTTAAGTTAGATAGAAATCTATTAGTAACTAGTGGCACTTGACTACACACATGGATAAGTTGAACAACTGCAACTACTTTCTTTCACTACTAGTTTAAAAATCAGAAAAATACTTCCCTTGTAATTCATAATGGATTTCTCAAGTTGAATACAACTCTCTCTATCGTCTCTCAAACACTATTTTAGTTCATTTAGCTGCGAGTTCCACTGTTCAAGAATGGTTAGAAACACTCTATTCTCTTAGGATTGATCCCCTTCATATTTTGGATCTTAGCACACCAAAATATTTAATATACTTTAAAAAATAACCTTCTAGTCTATAAGAAAAAGTGTAAATCAAACAAGAAGAGATATAATCGCACAAATCAAACAACAAATCAAATTTAGAAACGGAAAAAACCAAATCGCGAAGGTGCGCATACCTTAGATTCGAGTAAGATAGAAAATAGAGATTGAGTTGAGATCCCTGCTAGGCAGACCTGTGCTTTCTCGGTTTTGAGAAAACACAGATGAAAATAAGATGTTGCTAGGGTTTTCTGATTCGCAACAATGTTTTGAGAAACAAAGCATTATTTGACTCTCTTTTTTTTCCACTTTTAATTACACTTTTGTTTTGGCTCTAAGTTATGGTGAAAATAGGACTTTTTTTTAAAAAAAATTGACCCTTAAATTATAATTTGGGACCAGTTATTAATTTCTTTAGACACTAGATTTAGTACCTTCATAAAAACATACATAATTAAGGACCAAAATAAAATATTGTCCCAATACATATAATTTTAGAGACAGGATTATTAACTCGTCCCTAAATATTTGTCTTGAATAAAGGTTTTTCTTGTAGTGTAGGGCTAAGCATGAGGGCAACAAGCCAAGGCAAGAGGCAAGGGCCAAGGGGAAGGGGCCATGGCTGCCCAAGCTTCCCCAAGAACTGCTTCGACTTCAAGACCACCACCACAGCCAGTGGTGAGGACCACGACTCGTAGTGTGGCACGTGGTGGATAAGGTAGTAGATACCCTTGAGGCTTCCCAAGATGGCTCAACTTCAAGAGCCACTTCATGGCCAGTGGTGATGACCACAATTCGTGGGAAGTCCCGTGAAGATGCCTTTAAATTTTAGAGGCAAAGAGCTTATGGCCTAGCTACTGGACCAAGGACCACGGCTTGTGGAGCCTGCCGTGAAGCCTGACACTAGGCTGCCCAATTAATGGATTTCTGGGAAATTCCAAATTAAATTAGAATTAAGTGAAGTCATTTTGCATAAACTTAGTACACATATATAAGCTGTTTTAAACCTTTAAACTCACCATTCAAGCCATTGTTTTCAAAACCCCAAAAGAATCCCAAAGTTCATCCTCTCAAATATTTCTTTCTCTAGAACTTGAAGAAGAAGAAAGAGTTAAAGGTAGGGTCAAGATCAAGTCTCCATTCCTCAAGAAATATTGGAATTTACAATCAAGGTATTATGGTTTATTCATCCATGCAATCCTTTCATCCATGGAGCCCCATGTTTTCTCCCAATTTAGAAGAAGCATTCCTCAAATCTAGTTAGGTTTTTGCTAATGTTATGGGTATGGATCCAATTGAGTTGATTATGATTGTTTATGGTGGACTTTATATATTTACATGAATTTATGATGAATTTACATGTACCCATGCCTAACCCAGGTCTAGAAAGAATAAATTGATCTAGTTGGGTTTTACGCCATGAGAAGGGAAAATTGAGGATTTATATGTAATCTTTTAGAATTGATGAAATACATTGTAGATCTCTTAAAAGTTTAGCATATATAAATCATTTGATTGATATTAATGTATGCATGATGAACCATCATTAGTAGTGATAGATATTGGGGGTATTATGATTAAATATGATTAGAGTGCTTGAGATTGAAGCATATAGATGTGAATTGCTTGAGAGTAAAGCATATGAGCCTGAATTGAATGAGATCAAGTATATATGATTAGTTATGACTTGTAGGATATGATGATTAGAATTGTCTTGAGACTAGGGCATGTATCATGAATGATAATTAAGTAGGGCTTTGAGAGTAAAGCTAATGTTATGACATATGATGAGTAGGGCTTTGAGAGTAAAGCCTATATGATGAATGTTGATTTGTAGATAGGATTATTGTAGAATGAGTTACCCATATTGACCTCTATTATCAATGAATGAGATTATGCATGTTCTTATAGAATCAATGTAAATTCTTTACGAACACTTTGGGGAGTGAAGTGTCAATGATTATGATATTGTTGTTGTGTTGATTGAAAGGCTATTCTTATGAACACATAATGAACATGATGTGAAAGGTTTTCTTCTCACATAGAATGATGCTAGGTTGAAAGGCTTGTTCACCTAAAATGAATCTAAGTCAAAGGACTATAAGATGACATGAGGCTTGATGTAATTCCCCAAGACCTTCGTATGAGAGGGATGGGAGGTGAGTTCCCATATTGCTAAGTAAATAAACAATAGATGATAAACATGAGGTGATTACCTATGTCATGTGATGAGAAGTGTAAGTTGACTACCCTTAATATATAACTCCTAAAGTAAGGCAAGAGGTGAATACCCATTAGCATTTATACTATGTTGCACATGGAGGCGAATACCTATGATCCTTACAAAATGATGTGGAGGTGAATACCTATATCATATCATGCTGGACATGGAGGCGAATACCTATGATCCTTATAAAATTATGTGGAAGCGAATACCTATATCATATCATGTTGGACATGGAGGTGCATACCAATGATTCTTATATAATTATGTGGAGGTGAATACCTATATCATTAATTGTGGGGCATCGAGGGAAATATCTATGATTCCCTAAAATGGTCATGGAGGCAAATACCTATGACTACACAACTAAGGCAAGAGGTGAATACCCATTAAACTTTATAATAGGCATATATAGTTGAATCCCCATGTCTTGAAAGTAAAGCAACAATAATGTGAATTATGAAATATAAGAATGACTAGTTGGATTGTAGCTTGAATGGCCTTCCAATACATGTATGAATAGTGATTTCCCTTGTCTATGAAAGATACTTCATGAGCTTACATGATGACCTATGGGTGCCTACTATTATGAGTAAGACTCATGAAGTATGATCCATGTCTTGGTTATGTATGCTTTAAGGTTACTTATGAAGTGTTACTTTCATTTTATGATGGCTTAAGTACATTGATTATGCCTATGACTAATGTTGTTATATCTTATGTTCATGGATTATGTTTTATGTTGACTAATGCATATGTTTTGCCTATGTTGATTTATGCCAGCCATCATATTTAGTACATCTTTGTACTAACCCATACTTTTGTCTACATTCTTATCAAATGTAGGGTCCGGCGACATTGACTTCCATCCTCATTGCTAGGTTCATAGTAGAGCAAGGAGTGAAGATTTGATGAGTCCTCATAGCATTCGAGGATTTGACCACCACATCCTTTTGTCTTTCATTTTATTTTTAAAACTATTTTATGGGCTGTGTCCCAAAGACTATTCATGTTTTTATGGTTTGAGACAAGTGTAAAAGACTTCCGCTTCATTTTTTGAAACTTTGATCTTATGAAAATGTTTTAAATTTCCACTCATTTCAATTTTCTTATGCTATGATATGCTAAGGGGCTTGTATGAGGCCTCTCGGTGTTTTGTACGCCTTGTTACATCTAGGGGGTACCCCTGGGTCGTCACAAATATGTTAATCAAAGATAAAGGTTTAGAATGACTCTAGGATGTCTCAAAACCATGTCTAGTAAAGTCTTGTTCTTAAGTGTAAAGTGCGCCACATTTATTAATGAGAGGCTATGAGATGATTAGGAAACTTCACTTCTTCATACACTATGTCGTGCCATAGAGTTCAACTCTATAAGTTATTTCTCCTAATACTTACCCGATGGTCTACAGGATATGAATACTAGAAGGCTAATGCTGAGGAAGACAGTTTGGAGCAAGAAGTTCCTCTCCAAGCTCCTCCTCAAGCTCTAATTGACCCTATAGGTGAGAATGTGACTAATCTGGAGCATAGGATGACTTTTCAAGTGTTGGATCAAGCCATGATGGCCCAAGCTAATAGATAGGAGGTAGCCCATGAATCCAAATGTGGGTACGATGGCGTCAAGGGTTAGGGATTTTATGAGGATGAACCCTCCTATATTTTATGGATCCAAAGTGGAAGAAGACCCTCAAGGGTTTATCGATGAGGTCTATAAGGTACTTGCTATTATGGGAGTTTATCCACTAGAGAAAGCGGAATTACCCATTTACCAATTGAAAGATTTTGCGCAAGTGTGGTACGATCAATGGAAAGAGACAAGGTCGGTAGGAGCGGGTCCCGTAGAGTGGGAATTATTTAAATCGGCATTCCTTTATAGGTTCTTTCCCTTTGATTTGAGGGAAGTAAAGGTGCAAGAGTTAACTAACCTTCATCAAGGAAGTATGAGTGTGAAGGAGTATGCCCTAAAGTTCACTCAATTGTTCAAGTATGCTCCAACTATGGTGGTGGATTCGAGGCTAATATAAGTAGCTTTTTTATGGGCATGTCCGACATGGTAGAGAAAGAATGTTGTACGACAGTGCTCTTTCATGATATGGACATCTCACGTCTTATGGTGTACGCCCAACAAATTGAGGAATCGAAACTCAAGGAAAAGTCTAGGGAGAAAAAGAGATCTAGAATGGAGGATGATAATCCCTCTCATGCAAGGTCCGATGGACATAATCCCCCTAGGTATAAACAAGAATTCCATGAGCAAAGTTCCTTAAATACTCCTAAGTTCAACCAAGAAAGAGTGTCCAACCCTAAGCCTCATGAAGATGATAGTGGAGTTCTATTTCCAGGGTGTAGTAAGTGTGATAAAAGACATGTGGGTGAATGACTAGAGGGTTCTAATGTTTGTTTTGGTTGTGGTAAATTGGGCCACAAGATAAGGAATTGCCCTACAGTTGTTAGAAGTGAATGAGATAGTCGTCGTAGGTCTCAACCCTACTGGAATTAACAATAGAATCACTACATGTGACAAACCTTTCACATTATATCACATTCATGCATGAGTGTGTATATGGAATTAACCTTTCAACAACACTACAACTAGGTCATGGGTATATTCACTTCACTATCAAAGTGTTTCTAAAGAATGTACTAAACTTCATAAATCATGCATACTATCATATCTTTCCCCTTTTTAGGGTCAAAGCTCATGTTAAGTCAACACATCTAGAATGACTACATTACACATGGATATAAGCATAATTCAAGTAGTTCAGTTACTGCGAGCCTAATATCATACTTTACGTCCTTGAGGTTCAATTGTTACTTTCATTCATCCCACCTTGGGTTCAAGCACTAGACATGGATGCCCTTCTATCCCATGTGATTCTATCACTTTATGTAACCAAACCTTCATGAGGTAAATTAGGTTGTAAGGTCTTATCATAACCATTCTATCTAATAGTCTACAATTATCTCATAAGCTTTACTCTTGGAGCCTTAACATATATAATTCATCATATTGGATTTGCCCTCAAAACCTTAGAGCCATTACTAAGTGAGAACCCCTTTCATGTCAAGTTCATACTCATGCCTAATATCATGTCTAGACTTCTACATTAGACAAGGATATCATCATGATTCAAGTAATCTATTATTCATCAGGTTAATTCGGTACATAAGGGTCTTTCATCACACTTCTATTCATTGGCCTTGTATTCATATGTACAGTTTACTCTCAAGGCCTTAGAATCTATAGTTAATCATATTAGCTTCACTCTAAAGCCTTACTGATCAACATTCAGAACTACAAGCCCTACACTGAAGCTTTACGTTTTACTACCTTCATCCATACCAAGATTTCAAGGTGTTTCAATCACATTCTTAATTACTAGGTCATTCTAGATAAAATTCATCATAAAGGTTCAAGTTTAGCTTTACTAGTCAAGATCCATCATTTGAACTATAGTATAATTCAATTCATATCTATATGATCCTAACTTTTAACAATTACTACACATGACATTGATTTAGGAAGATCAAATTCAATTTCTTCAATTTCACCTTTGATGGCATAAATTAAAAAATTAGCCAATTCAGCAAATAGACTAGGGTTAACCATAGAAATCACATGAATTCATCATAATATCATATTTCAATGCTAATATGATCATAATTAGGTACTATCCACTAGATTGGATTCATACCTAAACCCTACCCACAATGTAAGAAGAACCCTAGGTAGAAATGTGTTTTTGACTTCACAATTGGGGGAAAACCTAAGGGGCTCTATGGGTGTAAGAAACCATATATGAATAAGCTAACATACCTTAATTCAAGGCCTTAATCAAGCTTGCATCAATTTAGAGAGTCTCCCCTCTTCCTTCTCTTCTTCTTCTTCTTCTTCCTCACTTCTAGAGAGAGAATTATTTGGAGAGAATTTGGTTCTTTGAAGAATTAGTTAATTGATTTTTTTTAGGGGTTATTAGGCTTATATAGGTGGTTTGATAACTAACGGACCGACCTCCCATAACCCCTAATTAATTACTAATTAATTCACAAACCCCTAACTTAAGAACTAAACTTCTAAAACTGCTCTCACTCACGAAACCACTACCCACGGACCGTTGGTCAGTTCACAGAGCATGCTGCACCTCCGTAGGTGCTGGTCAGAGGCTTAAAATTGCAGGCCAGCACCCATGACCCCAATCCACGGGGAGTGGATCCACCTATGGCCAGTAGGTGGCAAGTGTAGGTGCTGCCAATTGACAACTTTTGGGGCTGTTTTTGAGGTCCTCCTCAAGGACCCCTTGGGTGGTCCTTGGGGGATCGTACCTTGACGTTTAGCCCTTAAAACCCCCATTCTAAGTACGAGAAACATTTTTGTGATTTTTAATCCTCATTTCACATTCTAAAACTCTTATTAAAAGATCTAGAACTCTCTAGTTCAACTTACTAGTTTTCAGGGTGTAATAATATTTCCACCTTGGGATCATTCATCCTCGAATAACAATTCTAAACACTTCTCAAAGTCACCATTCTAAACTAGCGGCCCATCGTCCATGCACTACATCTAAATAAACATAACCCCTATGCCGACTATGCTTGTAGCTTATGAGAATTCAATTTCCAATTTTGTAGGCCTCAACATGATCTCCTTAAGTCAATCGGCGAGTTACCGAATGTCAATGTTCTTCGCCGAAATTCCCAGTGTATCCCCTAATTTTTTATCCTTATTAGGTGTACTATATCACGTCCACCTAATAATATCGGTGTATCACCAAGTTGGGGATACAGTCCGACGAAATGGACAGTGTGCATCTAAGGTTGTGCAGCACATTGGGCGAACTCGCTGGAGCTTTGCACAACAATTTTGAGGATTGCCGAATCATTTTCTCAATCGCCGATCTTCGCTCAAGTCCTGCACAAGCGACATCCACATTATTGAAAATAACTAATGTTTGAGTTTCTAATAACGCTCAAATTTTCTCTTTAAAACCAATAAAAAGGGAAGACGGTTGTAGAAAATAAAAATACCCAACGAAGAGTCATGGTCAAATCCCACATGGAATGGTATATCACAGATAATTTTATCAAGAAATTCGAATTGTAAAATCATTCATTTGTAGAAGTAAAAACAAGTGGGTGGATGACAACACCCATTTAATAAAAGGATTTCGTTATCAATTTTCACAATTAAACTAAAATTTTGGGATATTTGAGAAGTAACAAGCAATCTAGGGGTGCAAGGATTGGTAATCAATATCACATAGTGGTAATTGTGCTGCTCCATAGTAATAAAAATTCATGAATAGGCTAGGTCATCTTCAATGACATTAATCATCTTTCGATCTCATAGAATCCTTGCATAGAATCTCCTTTTGGTCAAATCTATATTCCAATCTAAACAACCAAGTACCTTACTTTATTCTCTCTTTTGATGCAAAAATAAGGAAAATAGATCAGATCCATAACCTCTATTTTCAAGAAATTTACAAACATCAAACCGAAATATCTAATATTGGACTAATTACCTACTCTAATCAATCTCTTTCAAGCATCAAACATAGATCGGAAGTAGGAATTAAGTTTGCAACCTTAACCCATAAGTTAACCCCATGATAATTAGGCCAAATTCATGTATCAAAATAGACCATAACACAATACCCACTACAAAAAACCAACACCTAACCCCATATGTATAGCCCTAGATCTAGGGGTCACCCATCACAAAAAGTAAGGATATTATACCTTCCATGAAAGTAGGCATGGGTAACATGAAATTAGGCAATAAAAACTAAAACTACTTTGAGTTCAACTTTAATTTGTTACTTCCAAAATCAATGTTGAAAAACACCAATAACTAGAAAGCACTTTTCACAAAGTAAAGTATTTCTTTCCACAAACTTCTTAACAACTCTCAGTCTAAAAACTAAAACCCGATTCCTTTTCTCTATCCTTTGGGATATTTATGTTTTCCAAAAATTTGTCCCAAAACTGAGCACGCTACCCTTTGGGCAACATTTGTCGGGCTCGCCCATTTCATTCAACAAATCACCGATCAATCTTCAGTTCACCTTCTTTTAATCTAGGATTCAGGTGTTTGAACCTCAGTCGGCGGGCTCGTTCGAGTCTGCCTTCCAAGTTTGGCATATCCCCAAGTACCACCTTAGTTTATCTTTTGAGCCTTCTATTTTTCTACTTGCACTATTGCTTTAGGTGATGGTCAACATGGTCTCCTTTCTCATTCTACGGATCACCCTTTCCTTTTGAGTTCACCGACCTCCTTTGATAAACATAAGTGTTGTGCATTATCACTTTGGGAGAGGTAATGCTCTCTAGGTGATCAATCTTTCTTGCTTGGCGATCCTCTATGTAAATTTAGCAATTTTTTCCACATTTTTTGCCATTCTTTTAAAGATTTATCCTTGCCTTGTCTATTAGCCTTCAAAGCTACAAATAATCAAAATATTATTAGAACAAGAAAAAATTAGGCATTGAGGACACTAATTATTGAGGTAAATAGGCCTCAAATGAGTGCAAATCTACCATTTAGCAACACCCTAACTTAAACTTTTGTTTGTCCTTAAGTAAATGAAGAACACGACTAGCTGAAAAAGGGTGTCTATAACAATCTTCAATGAGAGAAAACACATAAGTGTCATTACAAGACTACTCTAAACAACATGCTACACTCAATCATGATAAAAAAAGCTTCACATATGACTATTTAATCTCAATACAAGCTGGATCTCACTTTTTAACTTCTTCTCGAACGTAGGACCATGTTTCAATAAATTTATTACACTACCTTCAGATCAAGAAAGATTCCATGCTCTCACAAAGCAAATCAAAAAAGAAATAAGGAATTAATGCAACTCTTACTCTCTCAAAAGAGAAATACATAAAGCTTCGTCCCATAGGTTTACCCATTTTTTTCAATCATTAGAAGACCTAGTTCATGCAAGCTCTTAAAGGTCTTTTAGGCTTGTAATGGGGTTGAGGGTTAAGGTATGGTTAATTTGGCTCGATGACTTCACCTTTTCAAAGCATTGTTGCAATCATTTTAACATCTTCTCAAGTTCTTTTCATTCTTTTTCATTTGGGATGTCACGACCCAAGAATACCTCTGAAACGACCCCAAAAATGCCCGAAAATGTGCTTCGGAAACACCTATAATTGTAATTTCCATATATCTCAAAATCCGTGCATGATTTCGGAAATTCGACTTCATATTCTTATTCAGGGGGTCAAATTGAGTGGGAAATGGGTCTAAC
>JAJOOI010015616.1:0-29504 GCA_029582585.1 Solanum bukasovii | reverse complement strand
ATATATACTGAATAATATGCTCAAATAATTATTAACCAAAAAGAAGAAAAAAAATCCAATTGACCTGAATAGTGATTGCCACTGCCACTTAATAAGATTTGTAGTCAACAATTAGTCAAGAACAAATTTTACAAAAATAGAAAAAAACTTCACAATCACTTCAATGATAATATTTTCATCAACAACCTCTCTGATTCCCTCTCTTATCAAGCTTTGCAAATTTGATGGATTAATAAGAAAAAAATCTTAGAGAAATTGCAACTAGCTGCTGATAAAAAAAACAATTACATGTTCAGAATTTCTTAATTTCATTTATTAAATTAAAAACTCCATTGAACTTTTACTTTTCTTTTAACTGACGTTTTCAATTTGCGTTCCATTAGTTTAAAAATAAAGGACTACGAATAATCATTAGGACAAGTGTTTGTTGTTGCTGTCCATTCCCACATGAATGTGAAAATATTTCGCCAACACGTTTTGTTCTCTTGATCATAACATATTTAAGAACGTATGTACTTTAGCCACGAATCAACAAACTTCAAGTTTCATCTGATTCGTTCTTTTCGTGATAAAAATATATTTACCAAATATGAATCATACATACAATTGCACATACATATATTTTATGTGATCTATAAAGATGTAAGTATGGCTCTTGATGCCAATTGTTGGAAAACTATATGCACAGCGAAGTCATACCAGAATCATACAACTTACATGAATAATAGACAACACAGTGTTTATGCTAGAATAAGTACAATCATGTAAGAGCATATAAACTTTGCTGAAATTTAATTGAAGAATTACCTTTTTCAAGTGAATACAAAAATTACTCGACAAGCTAGAACCTTTAAGCGAATCCACAAACTAGTCCACAAACTGGACCACAGTTCTACGGTCTTCTACAATGATCCCAAGTTCACTTCTGAACTCTCTGATGAGTCCACAAATTGGACTCATTTAGGGCTTTATTTTGATAGAAATAGTGCCCTCAAATGCTTACTTTGTCTTAATATCTAATGAAAACTCTTAAGTTTCAGGTATTTGAAGTTTTAGTAGAAGCATGGACACTTAGGCACGAAAAGGAACAAAAAGGCTGAAAATAACAAATAAGCTGAAGTCTGAGCATCGCCAAGCACACTTGGCTATTCGCCGAAGGGATGCACTACGCCCTTTGTTATAATATGCGAAGCCCTGAACGAGAAGGATAAAAAAGGCGATGAAAGGAGCAGTCGGCGCTTCACCGAATAGTTCCACGAAGTAGTACTATACCACCAAATGGTCCAGAACGTAAAGATGTTGAAGGCAGGCATGAAACAATGAATAAACAGAAGAAGGGCGAGTCGCTGAGTCATTCGGCGACATCAACTAACCTCGCCGAACGATCCGCCAGCACCAATCTGTAGTCTATAAATACTAAACTCTTTATTAATTTTTGAGGGTCGAATTACTATTATAATTTTATAATAGAATAGTACCTTTTGGGGGTATTTTTCTCTCAAGTTTGGAGAGGGTTTTGTGGGAGACTTGAAGAAAGAAGGATTTCATCTTTCCCAAGTTGGAAGTCGGTCTTCTCCATTCTTCTTCCTTTGCTTAAATCAAGTTTTAATTCCATATACCCATTTGGTTTTATTATCATTTTAGGTGTATTTTTTTATTTCTTGATGTGTGGCTAAAAACCCCCATTCTTGGGGTGTGATATAGCAAATATGTGTTGATATTGTTGTTGGGTCTTTCTTGCTGATAGGTTAGATGTATTTCACTGGTGATTTCACCTAGTGGTTGTAGTTTAATTTAATGGTTTTGTAGTTGCAAATACAAAATCACCCATGTGTTTTCGGCTTGCCCGAGAGGGAGGTCGCGAAACCAAGACCACTAGACTGATGGCCTAAGGAGTGGGTCGATATAAGGTTCAGCCCAAGAGGGTGAGCCCTAGTCCCATATCCTAACATTCAACTCGAGAGAGTGAGCGGGGTAAGGCGTAGGCTGGCCTTCATGCGGCAAATGGGTGTCCGAGAGGAACGCATTTGAAACGGGGTAAGTTGCCCAAGAGGGAACTTATTTCCATCTAAAGCTTAGCGTAGTCACTATTATCTTGCACAATTCCTATTGAAAGCATGTACCCATTGATTTATCTCAATTTGTCTTGCGGTCACACCCCAAGAACTTTTCCCCATACTTGATTTTATTGTTATTTTTGTTGTTTTAACTACTTGTGACAAAAACCCCAAATTGAAATTTGACACTATTGTGTCACCCCTTTTAATTTACTATGATTTTACTCATCAATGTCTTTAGCTGCAACTAATTAGTGCTAAATTTCATTTTTATATTAATTCTCAAAACCACTCCCTTGGGACACGACGCTAACCTTTAGTTGGGTTACTATATTATTGACGATCGTAGACACTCATACCGTATGTAAGTGTCGTTGGTCGCGATAAGCATCAAAATGGCACCGCTGTCAGGGAGTCATGTTGTTTGAGAATTTTTAGATTAGTAGAATTTTTGTTCTTCTTAGTTGTAGTCTACTTACCTAACTTTCAGTTTTGTTTTGAGTATTTGTATGCCACAACAGGAAATATGAGTGCAAACGGGGAGAATAGTTGCCAAGCGGGCCACTCAAGGTGTGGTGTTTTTCATCGAGATGACATCGATGATGGAAATAGTGTTTATAACTTTGCTGATGTGGGCGAGATGGGTGAAATGTACATGCCACAAGCTCACGGAATAGTAATGTTCGAAGTTACTAGCCCAACACTCCAACTCATACATTAAAGAGGTTTATTTGGAGGGTTAGAGCATGAAGATCCGTACGAGCATGTACGAAGCTTTGTGGAAGTGTGCACCCCTTTATCATTCAAGAACCTATCTCAAGAATACAAGCGGTTTCATTTATTTCCATTATCATTGACTAGGGGAGCTACTAAATGGCTGGTTGAGCATCCCAACAACTCCATTAAATCATAGGAAGGGCTAGTTATGGCGTTTCACGAAAGATTCTTTCCTCGATCAAGGATGATGAAGCTAAGAGACGATATTTAGGATTTTAAGCAAAAGGAAGGTGAACTAATTCACAAGTCATGGATAAGGTTCAAGAGATGTGTGCGTAAGTGCCCAATGCATGGACTGCCAGGTGAATTGCTGCTCTAATACTTTTTCCGTATTCTGGACTTGGTTAATAAAGGGATAGCTGATCAATTGGTGCAAGGAGGAATAATGTTACAATCATTTGAAATAGCCTAATTTCTCCTAGATGGTATGACTAAAGTAAACAAGGCATGGTATACCAAAAATGATCAAATTTCCCCACCATGCTTTTGATTAACGCAAGAGCATATCGAAAAAGAAAGGGAGAGGAACGAAAACATCAAGAATATGTTATCTCAAATGGAAATCCTACAAGAACATATGAACGAAACACGTGGAGTATTTCGAGTTGAGGAGGGTTCTTCTTCTGGTTACTCAAGACCGGGAGAGAATCAAGGTTGGAACTCCAGAAGATACGAGGAGGGTTTCCACCCACGCTATTAACCGCGGCATGGGAATCAAGGTTGGAATTATTATAGTGGCGAAGAACCAAGGAGATGTTTGCAAGATGGGGCTGAGCGGGATGATCAAGATGAAGACCTTACTCATTTGAGTGAAATCCTGAAATCTAAAGGGAGTGCAAGTAGTCCTCAGGTAAATGATTTGTTATCGCGCATACTCGATAAAGTCGAGGGCTCTGAGGATTTGCTAAAAGGGATGAAAGATGAATTTTCATCATTGAACAGTAAAGTGAATTCTCATGCTGATGCCCTAAAAATGCTGGAATGTATATTGAGTCTATTATCAGCTCAATTAATGTCCAAAAGACCGATGGACTATAGTGAAAGAGAGTTGGTTGTGGTTACCCGTAGCGGTAAAGTGGCAATAGGGAATGAGATGGAAGATGAGGATCCTCGAAAACATGAAGAGGGCCAAGGTGTGGAGGAACGAGATTTACCTATTCGACAAAACCTCACTAAAGAACCACAGGAGGAAGCAGAGCAATAAGTTCAAGTTCCAAAAGTCATTCCCCCTTTACCCAAGATACCTCCACCATTTCCCCAACGTTTGAAAAAAAAGAATGAAGATGAGAAGTTCAAAAAAAAAATTGTCAGTATTCAAGAGTTATCGATTAACCTCCCTTTAGTAGAAGCATTGTTGGAAATGTCAGGATACGCCAAATTCATGAAGGAACTGGTTACAAAGAAAAGGAGCTTGGACTATGAAATGATTGAGGAGCCCCACGGTTGCAGTGCAATTATGACAAATGACTCAATCACTAAGAGAGAAGATCCTGGGGAATTCACAATCCCATGCACAATTGGCATGCTCTAATTCGCTAAAGCCTTGTGCGATTTAGGAGCAAGCATCAACTTGATTCCCTATGCAATATACAAGAAACTTGGTTTGGGTGAACCAAAGGCAACCATAATGAGGCTCTTTATGGCTGATCGATCAATCAAGCACCCAGTGGGTATACTCTACGACATATTGGTAAAAGAGTATCGGTTCATCTTTCCAGCTGATTTTGTGATTCTAGATTGTGAGATCGACGCTGAAATTCCCATTATTTTGGGAACGCCATTCTTAGCTACTTGAAGAGCATTGGTGGATGTTGAAAGCGGGAAATTGAAGTTCCGTGTAAATGATGATGAGGTGACCTTCAGTATCTTTAAATCCATGAAGAAACCAAGTAATATCCATGTAGTGTCTATTGAGGATGTGATATATGAGGCAGTGGCAACTGTGAGTCATTTAATGCGCAAGAATGAACCCCTTGAATTTGTACTTGCCAATTATGATGAATCCAAAGTTCAGGGTTACAAGGAAGTTGTAGCTACTTTATCAGGATTAGGAGCATATTTAAGGAATCCAATCATGTTGGATATCGACCTAAAAATAGAGAAAGTCTACATGCAAAACCATCAACAGAATAACCACCAAATCTAGAGTTAAAAACCCTACCCTCTCATCTCAAATATGCCTTTTTAGGAGTCAAAAATACTTTACCGGTAATTATCGCCGCCAATCTTCTTGAAAGGCAGGTGAAATTGCTCATTCAAGTACTGCGGAAGCATATAAAGCTATTGGATGGACAATAGCCGATATAGTAGGAATTCCTCCTGGCATCTGTACTCATAAGATGTGGCTCGACAGTGAATGTAAACCTAGTGTGGAACATCAACGGAGATTGAAACCTCCAATGCAAGAGGTGGTAAAAAAGGAGATCATCAAGTGGCTAGATGCATGAGTGATCTACCATATTGCAGATAGTAAGTGGGTATGTCCTGTGCAATGTGTACCGAAAAAGGGGGGTATAACTGTAGTCCCAAATACAAAAGGAGAACTTGTGCCAACAAGACCAGTGATTGGGTGGAGAGTATGCATGGACTACCGAAAGCTTAATTCATGGACTGATAAAGACCATTTTCTAATGCCTTTTATGGATCAGATGATTGACCGATTATCAGAAAGAGGGTGGTACTATTTTTTGGATGGGTACTCCGGCTACAATCAAATCTCTATTGCGCCGGAAGATCAAGAGAAAACAACTTTTACTTGCGCTTATGGAACATTCACATTCAAAAGGATGCCATTCAGGAAATGTATTACCCTA
This sequence comes from Solanum bukasovii, assembly GCA_029582585.1. Classification (NCBI taxonomy): domain Eukaryota; kingdom Viridiplantae; phylum Streptophyta; class Magnoliopsida; order Solanales; family Solanaceae; genus Solanum; species Solanum bukasovii. Next base: position 23,857 of record JAJOOI010015616.1, on the reverse strand, counting down.
ACAACATTTTAGCATTGCATGTTGTCTATTTTTGCATATATGGTCGTAGACTCTATGGAGGTGTTCATGGACGACTTCTCAGTTGTAGGGGATACATTTGAAGAGTGCTTGACTCACTTAGGACAAGTACTCCGAAGATGCGTGGAAACGAATCTGGTTCTGAATTGGTGGAAATGTCACTTTATGGTAAAAGAAGGTATTGTTCTTGGACATAAGGTGTCACAAAAGGGGCTGGAAGTTGACAAGGCGAAAATTGAGGTCATTGAGAAATTACCCCCACCGATCTCAGTAAAGGTTGTCCGCAACTTCTTGGGGCATGCAGGAATTTACAGAAGGTTCATTAAAGACGTCTCGAAGATTGCAATCCCATTATACAAACTCTTAGAGAAGGAAGTGAAATTCCACTTTAATGATGCTTGTGTGGCTGCATTTCAGTGTTTGAAAGATAAACTAATATCCACTCCGATTATCATCAGCCCTAAATGGTCTGAATCTTTTGAGTTAATGTGTGATGCTAGTAGTATGGTACTGGGAGTTGTGTGAGGCAAAAGAGCAACAAACTGTTTCACCCAATCTACTACGCAAACAAGACTTTAAATAGTGCCCAACAGAATTATATTGTCACCGAACAAGAGTTGCTTGCCATAGTATATGCATTAAAAAAATTCATAGCATACTTGCTAGGCACCAAAGTAATCATACACATTGATCATGATGCACTCCGGTACTTGATGGCAAAGAAAGATGCAAAACCACGATTGATTAGGTGGGTACTACTATTACAACAATTTGATTTCGAGGTAGAAGATAAAAAAGGATGCGAAAATCAAGTGGCTAATCATTTAACATTGTTGGAAACAAGGGCGAATGTTGAGTATGAGGTTGACATAGACGATTCTTTCCCCAATGAACGGGTTTTTGCAATATCCCTCAAAGATACGCCATGGTATGCAGATTATGCAAATTACATTGTGTGTGGGCTGATGCCAGATGAGTTGACCTTTTACGAATAGAAAAAGATTCATGTTCGACCATGTCATCAGAAGGTCTATTCCGAAAGAAGAAGTGGTAGAAATTCTCCATGCTTGTCATACATCTCCAGTGGGAGGTCACCATGGTGGTATTCGCACCGCCGCTAAAGTCCTCTTGAGCGGATACTACTGGCTATCACTTAAGTTTGCAAAGAAATGCTGTAAATGTCAGCAACAAGGCGGAGTGTCGAGAAGACACGCATTACCTCTCACTCTTATTTTAGAGGTCAAGCTATTCGATGTATGGGGGATCGATTTCATGGGCCCATTTTTTAACTGGTTTGGAAATAAATATATCTTAGTAATTGTAGAATATGTTTCCAAATGGGTGTCGCACTTCCTGACAACGAATGAAAAAGGGTTGTCCCATTCCTGAAACGCTACATCTTCGCAAGATTTGGCACTCTGAGAACAATTATTAGCGATGGGGGATCCCACTTTTGCAATAAGTGGTTCTCAATGGCACTGCGTAAATATAGGGTGAAACACAAAGTAGCAACCCCATATCATCCCCAAACAAGTGGCCAAGTCGAAGTGTTGAATCGGGAAATCAAAAGCATATTGGCAAAGATCGTAAATATCAATAGAAGTGACTGGTCTAGGAAACTCGATGATGCTCTATGGGCATATCAGACTGCTTACAAAACACTTATCGGGATGTCTCCATATCAGTTAGTTTATGGTAAGGTTTGTCATTTTCCCGTCAAGTTAGAACACAAAGCATTGTGGGCATTGAAAGCTTTAAATTTGGACTGGTCAAAAACATCAAGGGAGAGAGTAGAGCAGCTGAATGAACATGATGAATTGAGACAAAGATCATATGAAAGTTCAGCCATTTATAAAGAGAAGATGAAGAAATGGCATGATGCTCAGATACTAAAGTGAGACTTCAAGGTATGAGATTGGCTTTTACTATACAACTCGCGACTTAGACTCTTCCCCGGAAAGCTCAAATCTAAATGTTCTGGACCGTTAAGAGTAGCGCGAGTGTTCGTCAATAGTGCCACAGAAGTTGAAGATCAGGAAAGACCTCCATTTATAGTGAACGGTCAACGTCTGAAATTGTATCTAGGGATTGTCAAGAGATTTCGTTAGTTGAATGGGTAAATTTGGAAGACGCCTGAAGGCGCTGCTGCGTCGTGTCGCGACGTTAACCAAGGTGTTGTTTGGGAGGCAACCCAAACTCCCTTTAATTACTTTATTTTTATTATTATTATCAAGTACATACTTCCTGGTAATAAAATGCTATGTTGCTGGTGCAGATGAAAGTACGCGAAGTGTTTGAAAAAGTGAAGGATGGAAAACAATATATCATGTTGGCGAGTCGCTGAAAGGGTCGGCAATTCCGACCCTATCTGCCGTTTGACTCAAGACATCATGAAGAGGTTGAAGTCTGTAAAACTCGGCGAGAATTGGAGATTATGTGCGAATCGCTGACCATTTTGGCGGCACACTGAAAACCGCCATTTGGACCTTCACAATGACTGAAGATTCCATAAAACTCGGTGAGTCGAATGCTCACTCAGCGAATCACCAAGAGGTTCGGCGCTCTGAATTAATGTCACTGAGTTAGCGAAAGACTGGATGGTGTTTGCAAGCCACAGGTTTAAAATTTCTATATCATTCATTTTCTGTCATTTCTTCGTCCTATGAAACTCACACCTGCACTCTAGCCTTTTATTTATTGCACTTTTAGAGTATTTTATCTATTGAATTGTGCTCGGAGTTGGATTGCATTGCTGCCTAGCACTCCATTAGTATCTATTATGCATCAAAGGTTGGTAACTCGATTTGAGGACAAATACTTTTTATTTGTGGTGGGGTGAGGCCCACCTTTTGTGTGCTATTTGATGTTCGTATTTTGTAATTATATTTTGGTTATCTGTTTTTAATTGTGTTTTTAAAACTACTTCACAATTGTTTGAGATTGTGGCTCCGCTTATTTTTAATTGCAAAATGATTTTGACCCTTTCGAAAAATCGTGAACTTTTCGCACATTTTTGCCACACTTTTCGATTTGAATGGGGCTATTCTTTTGCAAAAATTTGAGTCTCGGTTTCGATCTATACCAATGACTTGAATAGTGCTCTTAATTGAACGAACATGAATGTAAGGCTACGATGAGGCCAGATGAAGTTGCCTAAACAATATATGAACTCTTTGCATCTCGTTGTGATTAGCCATTTATCGAATTGATTCTCTTGTAATGACCGTTGAACACTAGCGAAAGTGTATGGTCTTGTTTGACTTAAGTGTCGATGCCTCATGTGATTAGATTGCTTTGAACCATGCGTGAATAAACCTAGAATTTGCCCTGTTAGTTTGATTGATTTAGAAAGGTGTGCTCTTGCAATGATCTTAGGCAACTTTAAAGAGTGTGAGCCAAATTTAGCATATACCTCTTTTGTGGCCTACCCGTGAGCGTGTGAAACTCTTTTGAACACCCTTTGAGCTTTACCTTTCTTCGGAAGAATATTGATGAACCCTAGATCTTACTGGACCCACTACCTATAATCCTCTTGATTTGTGGTTTAGCAAATAGCCAACTTAGGCCAAAAGCCTAAGTTGGGAAAGGAAAAGGAGAAGTCAAGAAATGCAAGAAAAGTCTCGCTTAACGTATGGTTTTGAAGAACTATGGAAACCCTTCAATCAAAAAAAAAAGTGGAATAAAGTACAAAAGAAATCGAGTTTCCTAGCAATCCATGGAAGTGAATAAAAACATGGCTTAGAAGCACTAGAAAAAGAATTGATAAAGGAAACCAAGGGAATGCCTTGAGAGTACTACATCTCATGAGGAAGAAGTCACTGAGCCTAAATGACCATACCTTTGCACTCATCCCTATTACAAGCCTTAGAAAGACCTTTTTGATCTTGAGTAAGCCAAATCGAAAGTTGATTGGAAAATAAGGGCAAACCTATGGGTGAAAACATGCATTTTGTTACTCATTTTTGAGTGTGAGCGTTACATCTGATTCCTGATCTTGAATTGATTAACCTCTCTGTGTAAATATGGAATCATTTTTTTATATGCGGGAATTGAGATACTTTTTGTTGAGCTTGAACTTGCACAAGTAGCAAGTATTGCGAGCATGAGAATCTTTGGTAATGGTCTATCACAACTTGAATCTTTCAGTACACAATTGATCCTTGCATAAGTAAATAGAGTCTTGTTGTGTGCATTCATGATTGAGTCTTGTGTAGCACTCTTTGAGACACCCATTTTAAATGGCTGAACTTATGTTTGCTTGAGGACAAGCAAAATTTTAAATTGGGGGTGTTGATGAGTCCACAAATTGGACTCATTTAGGGCTTTATTTTGATAGAAATAGTGCCCTCAAATGCTTACTTTGTATCAATGTCTGATGAAAACTATTAAGTTTCATGTATTTGAAGTTTTAGTGGAAGCATGGACACTTAGGCGCGAAAAGGAACAAAAAGGCTGAAAAGAATGAAGAAGCTGAAGCCTGAGCATCGATAAGCACACTTGGCGATTCGCCGAAGGGATGTACTACACCCTTTGTTCCAGTACGCGAAGCCCTGAAAGAGAAGGATAAAAAATGCGATGAATGGAGCAGTCGGTGCTTCACCGAATACTTCTGTGAAGTAGTACTATACCGCCCAATGGTACAAAACGTGAAGATGCTGAAGGCAAGCACGAAACGGTGATGATACAGAAGAAGGGTGAGTCGCCGAGTCATTCGGCGACATCGACTAACCTCGCCGAGCGATCCGCCAACACTAATTATTGAAGACTATAAATACTAAACTCTTTGTTAATTTTTGAGAGTTGAATTATCACTATAATTTTTAGAATAGAATAGTACTTTTTGGGGATATTTTTCTCTCAAGTTTGGAGAGGATTTTGTGGGAGACTTGAAGAAAGAGGGATTTCATCTTCCCCAAGTTGGAAGTGGGTCTTCTCCTTTCTTCTTCCTTTGCTTAAATTAAGGTTTAATTCGATATACCCATTTGATTTTATTATCATTTTAGATGTATTTTTTTATTTCTTGATGTGTGGCTAAAAGCCCCCATTTTGGGGTGTGCTTAGCAAATATGTGTTAATATTGTTGTTGGTCTTACTTGTTGATAGGTTAGATGTATTTTAATGATGATTTCACCTAGTGGTTGTGGTTTAATTTAATGGGTTTGTAGTTGCAAATACTAAATCATCCATGTGTTTTCGGCTTGCCCGAGAGGGACGTCGCGAAACTAAGATACCTAGACTGACGGCCTAAGGAGTTGGTTGAAGATGAGTCCACAAATTGGACTCATTTAGGGCTTTATTTTAATCGAAATAGTTTCCTCGAATGCTTGTTTTTATCTCAATACGTGATTAAAATGCTTAAGTTTTAGGTATTTGATGTTTTTACCAGAAGAATGGACACTTAGGCGCAAAACGGAGAAACAAGGGCTGAAAAGAACAAGAAATGAAAGTTTGCGAGTCACCGAATGAAACTTGGCGAGTCACCGAATTGACATGCACCGCCTTTTATTCCAGTACGCGAAGCCTTGAAGGAAGTGAATCAAAAGGCGAGGAAAGGAGCAGTTGGCGAGTCACTGATTAGTTCCGCGAAGCAGTATTGTACCACCCAATGATCCAGAATATGAGGATGCTGAAGGCAAGACACTGAAGGCGATGAGCTGACTAAAGGGCAGATCTCCGAGTTCATCGGCGATCTCGACTAATGTCGCCGAATGATCCTCCGCAGTACAATCTGTGAAAACTATAAATACTAGTTAGAGTTGTAGTGTTGCGTGTAAAATTTTAGAGCAAAAATTACTATTATTCTATAGTGTTTTTCTGTATTTTCCTCTCATGTTTGGAGAGGGTTTTGTGGAGACTTGAAGAAAGGAGTTCATCTTCCCCAAGTTGGAAGTGGGTCTTCTTTATTCTTCTTCAGTAGCTTAATTCAAGGTTTAATTTCTTATACCCATTTGATTTCTTTAACATGTTAGGTATAATTTTTTATTTCTTGATGTGTGGCTAAAAAACCCAATTCTTGGGGTGTGATTTAGCAAATATGTGTTGGTATTCCTATTGGGTCTTGCTTGCTGATAGGTTAGATGTATTTTAATGGTGATTTCACCTAGTATTTGTGGTTTAATCTAAAGGTTTTGTAGTTGCAAATACAAAGCCACCCATGTGTTTTCGGCTTGCTCGAGAGGGAGGTCGCGAAACCAAAACCACTAGACTGATGGCCTAAGGAGTGGGTCGACATAACGTTCAGCCTGAGAGGGTGAGCCTAAGTCCCATATCCTAACACTGAATTCGAGAGAGTGAGTGGGGTAAGGCATAGGCTGGTCTTCATGCGGCAAATGGGTGTCCGAGAGGAAAGCATTTGAAACGGGGTAAGTTGCCCGAGAGGGAAGTTATTTCCATTTAAAGCTTAGCCTAGTCACTATTTTCTTGCAAATTTCCTATTGAAAACAGGTACCCAATGATTTATCTCAACTTGTATTGCTGTCACATCTCAAGAACCTTTCCCATACTTGATTTTCTTGTTTATTTTGTTGTTTTATCACTTGTAACAAAGCCCTTTTTGATATTTGACACTTTTGTGTCACCCCCTTTAATAATAATGTATTTTATCACAAATATTTTTAGCTACGACTAATTCAAACGAAATTCTAATTGGCTATTGATTCTCAAAACCGCTCCCTTGGGATACGACACCAACACTTGGTTAGAAACATACAAAAAAGAAAACCCAGAATATTGTGTCCACAATAGCCTCTATGAGTGATATAAGCACTGTCGGGACAAGGCCCCGACTATACCCAAACTGTACAACAAAAGTAAACATCCTCTGATAGACCCAGGATAAGATGGAGCTTACCAACTCACAGTTGAACCTAAATCCTAGCGGGTGGGTCGATTAGAGTCCCTGCCTGTACTTGATCGCACAAAACAAAAAGCAGCGTCCCCAGGCAAAGGGACGTCAGTACAAATAAAAATGTACTGGTATGTAAAGCGAAAAGTAAAATCGTAAACATTTACTGTAAAACGGTAATAGAGATACCACCTGAACTGAAACCCAAATAACCTCCATGGCTGACCTTTAGCCCCCTACTACTTAAATATGCATGGTATGCTTGTATAATCGTATGTCGTGAATACATATATATATGTAGATGCAAATGCATGACATAGCCAACCAAATGCTAGCACTGGTGGTGCTTTTCGGTAGCGAACCGGCATCATATTCGCCAACTTGGGGCCATCTGTGTCTCATACGTATAAATATAGGCAATAGGCCCCATACCTCCCGATTATAGCTCGGGAGTAGAATGCATAGCATGTCATGTCATGGATTTATAACACCTACGAGTTACTGTTGTCATGTTGCCAATCTTGGCCCATTTGTAGGCTTGTTCTCATAATCCCATAATCACTTTCGTATAACATATAACAATCTCATGGAACTTGATATGTTCTTCCAAATAAGCTTGAAAAGTTAACTAGAATTTATAAGGATAACCTAACCTTGTTGATATTCATAACAAGTTTAACGTGACTTACTTAGTTTCTAACTTGGTTCCTAGATAATTTATAAAAGAAATATTTCAAAAACCAAGTGTTCTAATAGTTTACATTTAAATTATATTTGGGAGTTTTGAAGGTCGGAAGCTACTTTAATGTTTTTCTTTAATAATAACCTTAGTGGAGAAAGAGGGCTAGTCACAAGTAGTAAGGGTCTCGCATGACATTTTAATTCACATCACCCAAGGAAGAATACAAATTCATACGTGCGGACATATAATCAAGGAAACTGATAAAATGACGTTTAGATGTCGAACACTCTATTTATCCGAACGAGTGAACTATCAAAATAACAGAATCATAAAAATAATTCAGCTATGATCCCAATGCCTTTCACTGAAGGTCTTTCTAGCAAGAGAATAGCAAAATATCACATTTGGCGTTTTAGGAATTTCCCAGGAGTGGTGCTAAAATGAGGGACGTAGCTTCGCCTTAACATACCTTTTCAATGAACGCTTGAATGGCCGTAGCTTCTTCACGAAAGTTGTTCCTTACGTCCTAAAATTCGCAAACACTATATATACACAACTGGTACACACCTATAAACAGTTCATAATTGTTCTTAAATCGGCAGATTTGCCAAATGGCCTCAACTTGACGAAATGTCCGTAGAACTTCATAAAAATAATCATAAAAAGAGTCCCGAGATGATTACCTTAGTTAACCAAGTGTAAACCTTGAACAAACTCCAATAACTAAACATTTATATCTTCAAAAACTTGCTCCAAACGCAGCTAATAGAAGGGGAAAACGATTACCACATGCAAAGATCACATTTCTAGGCACGGGGGCAATCTTTAATGGTAGAAATCATCGAAAACTTACCTTCATCATGAAAGTACTCCATAGGAACCTTCTCTTAAGCTTTATTTCTGGTTTGGAAGTAAAATGAAATGTTTTCATGGCTTTAAAGGTTGAGTAAGCCGACATACCACATTTTTAACCCGACCCGGATCCGACCCGGATTCTACCTCGACAGTCCGTAGTAAAACCCTCATAAATTTTTACTCCGATGTCTGTTAGATACAGGGTTTTGTGCGTTGCAAACTAGACTCATAGGCCTTCGATTTAATGGGTGATAGGCCTTCTAACTCTTTGTATATTGGGAGAAAACATCCAAGATATTTGACCCAACGTTAAGAAAATATTATTAGAGAAACTTCGATAACTTTTGCCGACTTTAGTTTCACTAATTTTCTTGACTTACAAACTTAACATACGACCCTTGTGCTATTATAATTCCTCATAACACACTATTATTAGCATGTTTTACACTCATAGGCTTATCCACAAGGTATGGGACAAGTTAAACCTTTCAAACGGGCGAAGTTCTACCCGAGCCATTTCTTTTCTCATGAACTTTGTTTGACGGTTTCCTTTGACCTAAAACTTTAGTTTAGTTCCTTGATATTGCCACCTACTTGTAATCTTAATCTCCAATGTACGATAGAAAGTCATATACATCTCATATAACCATGCCATACTACGCCACATATATTATGCACGATTAGAGAAAAAAACTATGGGATCTTACCTTCTCCCCCCCTTATGAACATTCGTCCGCGAATGGATCTAAACAATTCGTTGGTTGTATTTTCTTTCTTTTTTTCTCAAAGTACTTTATTTGCGAATCTATGTTTGTTACAGCTGCAAACCTGAAGTCAAATTCTGAAAATTTTAACTACTAAGATTTGCATAGCTATCTCATAAGAAGACATATAAATTTCACCTTCAAGCTACTTAAAATATAACTAAGTTGTTGTGAAGAAATATTTGCCAATAATGGAAATGTGACTCACCTTAAGTCGTAAACAATTGGGGGTACTCCTTCCTTATTTCCTCTTCCGCTTCCCAGGTCATTTCCTCGACGTTATTGTTTCTCCATAACACGTTCACAGAAGCTACATCTTTATTTTGAAGCTTTATTACTTGCCGATCTAAAATCTCTATTGGTACCTCTGCGTAAGATAAATCCTTAGCGATACAAATATTTTCAATGGTTATAATACGTGAAGGCTCTCCAATGCACTTCCGCAGCATAGAAACATGAAATACAGGATGAACTGCTTCCAATTCTGAAGGTAAATCAAGCTCATATGCCACCATACCGATCTTCCGAATAATCGAATAATCTTATATGGTCCAACGTACCTGGGACTGAGCTTCCCTTTCTTTCCAAATCGCATGATGCCCTTCATAGACAATACTTTCAGGAAAACCCAATCTTCTACCTCAAACTCTAAGTTCCATCGGCGAACATCTGCATAAGACTTCTGTCGACACTGTGCTGTATGAAGGCGATCTCTAATAAGCTTAACCTTTTCAATCGCTTGTTGGACTAGATTGGGACCTAGCAAATCTGCTTCCCTGAGCTCAAACCAACCGATTGGGGACCTACACTTCCGCCCGTATAGTGCTTCGTAAGGGATAATGGATAATGGAACTCCGTGAAGGTGAACAATTTCCTGAATGTAAAGCCTAGCATAATCTTCAGCTGAATATGTCGTCCTAACTGGCAAGAAATGACCAGATTTTGTCAGTTTATCAATAATTACCCAAATGGAATCAAACCTTCATGGAGTACGAGGCCAACCAGTGATGAAGTCCATATTTATCATATCCCATTTCCATAATGGAAGCTCAATAAACTGGGTTAGGCCTCCAGGCCTCTGATGCTCTGCTTTAACTTGTTGACAGTTGGGACATTCAGTTACCATCTCCGCAATATTTTTTTTCATGCCATTCCACCAATAGACCTGTTGAAGGTCCTGATACATCTTCGTCGCTCCAGGGTGAGATGCATATCTAGCATAATGGGCCTCTGAAAGAATATTTGTACAGAGCTTCCCAACTGACGGTACACATAAGCGACCCTGGCATCTAAGGACTCCATCTCCAGTTAGCTCAAATAAGGAGTGTTGCTGCTGTGGAATCTTTTCCCTCAATTTCCTAAGCTCAAGATCTTCATGTTGCCGCCTTTTCACTTCAGTCACAAAGGAAGATTCTGCCATATTCTTAATGACAACACCTCTGCCTCCTGCATCTACCAAGCGTACTTGCAAATTAACTAGCTGGCATATGTCTTTTTGTAATTCCAGCCTTATCAGCTTCAACATAACTTAGACTACCTATGGACTTCCGGCTGAGCGCATCAGCAACAACATTAGCTTTGCCGGGATGATACAAAATGTCAACATCGTAGTCCTTTAACAATTCTAGCCATATCCTTTGTCGTAGGTTCAACTCCCTCTGCTTAAGTAAATACTGAAGGCTCTGGTGATGGGTGAACACATCTATATGAACCCCGTATAGATAATGTCGCCAAATTTTTAGGGCAAAAACAACTGCGACCAACTAAAGATCGTGTGTAGGATAATTCTGCTCATGCTTTCCCAACTGTCTAGAGGCGTATGCAATAACCTTACCATGCTGAATAAGAACACAACCTAGGCCAATTCTTAAGGCATCACAATAAACAACATAACCCTCATTACCATCTGGAAGAGTTAGGACAGGTGCAGTGGTAAGCCTTTTTTTTAGTTCATGAAAGCTCTACTAACATGCCTCGGTCCACTAAAACTTCGTTGCCTTATGTGTCAATTTTGTCAATGGTGCAGAAATAGAAGATAATCCCTCCACAAACCTTTGGTAATACCCCGCCAAGCCTAAAAAGCTGCGAACCTCCGTCGCATTCAAGGGCCTCGGCCAAGTCATCACTGCTTCAATCTTTTGTCCATTAACCTTAATACCCTCACTTGTAATAACATGACCAAGAAAAGCTACTGAGGTAAGCCAAAAATCACATTTAAAGAATTTAGCATATAACCTGCAATCTTGGAGAGTGTGCAATACAGCTCGCAAGTAGTCTGCATGCTCTGCTTCTGACCGTGAATATATAAGAATATCATCAATAAACACAATCACAAATTCATCCAAGAATGGTTTGAAGACCCAATTCATAAGATCCATAAAAGTTGCTGGGGCATTTGTAAGCCCAAAAGACATGACAAGGAACTCAAAATGGCCGTACCTCGTCCTAAATGCTGTTTTTGGGATATCGACTTCCCTGACTCGCAACTGATGGTAACCAGACTACAAGTCAATCTTGGAAAAGCATTTGGCACCGTGTAACTGATCGAACAAGTCATCAATCCGTGGAAGAGGATATTTATTCTTTATAGTGACTTTATTTAGTTGTCTATAGTCAATACACATCCGCAAGGATCCATCTTTATTTCGAACAAAGAGCACTGGGGCTCCCCATGGGGAAATACTTGGCCTGATAAAGCCTTTATCGAGCAAGTCCTTTAGTTGTTCCTTCAATTCTCTTAGTTCTGCAGGTGCCATTCTATAGGGAGGAATCGATATAGGTTGCGTATTAGGAAGCAAGTCTATAGCGAAATCAATTTCCCTTTATGGGGGAATTCTTGGAAGATTATCAGGGAATACCATTGGAAATTCATTCACGATAAGAATTGACTGAAGAGTCATGAGCTCTTTATTAATATCCTGTACATGAACTATATGGTATATGCAACCTTTAGCAATCAACTTCTGAGCCCTAAGGTATGAAATAAACTTACCCTTAGGAGTGGCTACATTACCCTTCCACTCAAGGACTGGCTCACCTGGAAAGTAAAATTGGACTGACTTTGCACGAAAATCAATATTAGCATAGCAAGCTGCTAACCAATCCATACCCATGATAACATCAAAATCTAGCATAATCAACTAAACTATATCAGCGGAGGTTGGACGATCATTAATTAGTACCGTACAATCCTTATAGACACGACTAGCTAAAATAGAATCGCCAACCGGTGTAGACACCTCAACTGGTTGTGGCAACAACTCAGATTTCATGTCAATCTTACTAGCAATAAATGGAGTAATATATGATAATGTAGATCCAGGGTCTATCAAGGCGTAAACAGCTTGAGAAGATATCGTAAATATACCTGTAACAACATCAGGGGATGCCTCTGAATCATGTCGTCCTATGACTGCATAAAAGCGATTCTGACCACCGCTCGAACATGTATCTCCTTCACCTCTCCCTCTACCACGACCCTGAGTAGATTGTGGTCTTGTTCATGGGGCACGGACTGAGGGTGAAGTTGTTGTTGTGGATCCTGAAGGCTGAGCTAGAACACCTATGCTCAACCTCGGGCATCGACTAATAAAATGTCTTGTCTGCCCACAATGATAACATGCACCTGAACCCTGTCTACACTTCCCAGTGTGCGGCTTACCGCACTGTGTACAATGAGGAGTTGGATGTCTTACCTGTACAGAATGATCCTGTCGACGACCTTCAGGCTGGCCTGAGCTCTGACCTGGTCCTGACTGACTATAACGATCAAATTGCGGTCCCTGCACCTGTGGTGAGACACTACCCGCTGCCCGAGGTGGATATCGATGGAAAGGGGGCCTAAAATCACCATGTGGCTCCCTATAAGACCCCATAGTACGGGCCATCTTACTCTGCTCCCTATCCCTGTGTGTATCACCAATCCGTTTAGAAAGGTCCTCTGTAGTCTGAGCAAAAGCCGGTATGCAGGAAATATCTACATCATCTAATAGGGATGTTACCCTACAATCTCTAATCAAATGATCTGCCAAACCATCAACATAACGATGAACTCTGGCTCACATGGTACGTACAATATTTGGTGCATATCTTGCGAAAGAATTAAACATGTGGCTATAATCCCCCACACTCATGGTTCCTTGATTCAGATTGATAAACTGGTCAAGACGGGCCTCTCGAACTTCCCGTGGCAAGTAGTGGGCAAGGAAGGCCTCAGAGAAGTCCTCCCACTCTGCTGGTGGAGCATCAGGTCCTCGAGATCTCTCCCATGTGTCATACCAAATGATGGCTACATCACGTAGTCGAAAAGAAGCCAACTCAACAACCTCTGTGACGGAGGCATGCATCACCCTCAATACTTTATATATGTGGTCTATAAAGTCTTGCGGATCCTCAGTAAGACTAGATCCTGTAAATAATGGAGGGGCAAAATGAAGAAACTCCCGTACCTTCGAACTTTCTGACCGGTCTCTCTGAATATCTACTCCTGACTCCAGTTGTCGCTCATGAATAGAAACCATCTTAGTTAGCAACTGAACTGCCTCTTTCATCTCCTGCTCCCCAGAGATCTCTGCTGGAGAAACAATAGGTACTGGAGGTCCTGTGTCCGTAGCTTCCTCAGGTACCAATGGAACTGGTGAGGTTGGGGGTACAGCATCTCCTCGGACTTCAGTAGGTGCCGAGGAGGCTGATACTAGGGGTACTTGAGATCCACCATGCGCCTCCGAGGGAAATCTATCTCTTTGACCCGGTGGGGAACGGCTAGTACCTTCCCTTAGATCCATACCTATCTCTCGATCTGCCAAATCCGGAGTGAGTGTAGCCTGTCAGATAAGAAACATAAAGCACTACTTAGATTTCAAACGTTCTTATACTTTTGCACTATAGCACGATCTATCAGTTTAATGAAATGTAATCATTCCTAAATGCCCAGTAGCCTCTTGATTATATGTGTGGTGCACGACACACCCATAAACAAGACTCTACTAGACACAACTTGTGGACCCCCCTGGGATACGACCTGCTCTGATACCAAGTTTGTCACACCCTAAAATAAGGGCCTAACTGGCACTCGATACCCTAAAACATCGAGTTACCCATTGAAACATACTAACTAAACCAAACTTGTGAGGTAAAAATATTGGGCAGCACAACCTCTAAAAAATGAAGCCTGGACCCAGAGGTCATGACCTGAAAGAGAATAACCACACAAACAATGGTAGACAAACATATATATATATATAGATGCAAATGCATGACATACCCAACCAAATGCTAGTAATGGTGGTGCTATCCGGTAGCGAACCGGCATCATATTCGCCAACTTGTGGCCATTAGTGTCTCATACGTATAAATATAGGCAATAGGCCCCATACCTCCCGATTATAGCTCGGGAGTAGAATGCATAGCATGTCATGTCATGGATTTATAAAACCTATGAGTTACTATGGTCATGTTGCCAATCTTGGCCCATTTGTAGTCTTGTTCTCATAACCCCATAATCACTTTCGTATAACATATAACAATATCATGGAACTTGATATGTTCTTCCAAATAAGTTTGAAAAGTTAACTCGAATTTATAAGGATAACCTAACCTTGTTGATATTCATAACAAGTTTAAGGTGACTTACTTAGTTCCTAACTTGGTTACTAGATAATTTATAAAAGAAATATTTCAAAAACCAAGTGTTCTAATAGTTTACATTTAAATTATATTTGAGAGTTTTGAAGGTCGTAAGGTACTTTATAGTTTTTCTTTAATAATAACCTTAGTGGAGAAACAGGGCTGTTCACAAGTAGTAAGGGTCTCGCGTGACATTTTAATTTACATCACCCAAGGAAGAATACGAATTCATACGTGCGGCAATATAATCAAGTAAACTGATAAAATGAAGTGTAGATGTCGAACACTCTATTTATCCGAACGAGTGAACTATCAAAATAACAGAATCATAAAAATAATTCAGCTGTGATCCCAATGCCTTTCACTGAAGGTCTTTCTAGCAAGAGAATAGCAAAATATCACATTTGGCGTTTTAGGAATTTCTAGGAGTGGTACTAAAATGAGAGACGTAGCTTCGCCTTAACATACCTTTTTAATGAACGCTCGAATGGCCGTAGGTTCTTCACGAAAGTTGTTCCTTATGTCCTAAACTTCGCAAACACTATATATACACAGCTGGTACACACCTATAAACAGTTCATAATTGTTCTTAAATCGGCAGATTTGCCAAATGGCCACAACTTGACGAAATGTCCGTACAACTTCATAAAAACAATCATAAAAGAGTCCCGAGATGATTAGCTTAGTTAACCAAGTGTAAACCTTGAAGAAACTCCAATAACTAAAAATTTATATCTTCAAAAACTTGCTCCAAACGCAGCTAATAGAAGGGGAAAATGATTACCACGTGTAAAGATCACGTTTCTAGGCACGGGGGCAATCTTTAATGGTAGAAATCGTCGAAAACTTACCTTTATCATGAAATTACTCCATAGGAACCTTCTTTTCAGCTTTATTTCTGGTTTGGAAGTAAAATGAAATGTTTTCATGGCTTAAAACGTTGAGTAAGCCGACATACCACATTTTAAACCCGACTCGGATCCGACCCGGATTCTGCCCCGGCAGTCCGTAGTAAAACCCTCATAAATTTTTACTCCGATGTCGGTTAGATACGGGGTTTTGTGTGTTGCAAACTAGACTCGTAGGCCTTCGATTTAATGAGTGATAAGCCTTCTAAATCTTTGTATATTGGGAGAAAACAACCAAAACATTTGACCCAAAGTTAAGAAAATATTATTAGAGAAACTTCGATAACTTTTACCGACTTTAGTTTCACTAATTTTCTTGACTTACAAACTTAACATACGACCCTTGTGCTATTATAATACCTCATAACACACTATTCTTAGCATGTTTTACACTCATAGGCTTATCCACAAGGTATGTGACAAGTTAAATGTTTTAAACGGGCGAAGTTCTACCCGAGCCATTTCTTTTCTCATGAACTTTGTTTGATGGGTTCCTTTGACCTAAAACTTTAGTTTAGTTCCTTGATATTGCCACCTACTTGCAATCTTAATCTGCAATGTACGATACAAAGTCATATACACCTCATATAACCATGCCATACTACGCCACATATATTATGCACGATTAGAGAAAAAAAGTATGGGATCTTACACTGGGAGGTTGTCTCATTCCCACGTACGGCTTGTGTGGTGGTCTACGGTCCATGAAGGGTCCCGTGGTTCACCATTTATGGGCTGGGTGTGAACCATAGACAGGTCGTCAGACCATGGTTCCATTCACAGTCCGTGAACCTTGTCGTGGTTGACCTATTTTTTTTTTTTGTCCTGGTTTGATAAGTTCTGAGATGTTACAATATCTCCCTTGTGGGAACATTCTTCCTTGAATGAAGCCTAAACTAGCTGAGTATGGAGGAAAAGAGTTGCAATCCCTACAACTAAGTACGGGAAATTGAAATCTGACTAAACTAAGTTCCAAGAACATGCAAATACGCTGAAAATGCAAGTATAACTGAAGGAACAAGACACTAGGATTGAATTTACGCAAGAGTAACTAAAAGACTGGAGAGGATCTATTACCTTAAGCTGGAATGGAAACGTAAGGAAAGAGATGAGGATACTTGGCCTTCATAGCTACTTCTGCTTATCAAGTAGCTCTCTCTCCAGATTGACTCCTCCATAAAACCTTAACTGAAGTGACTCTGTTATTTCTCAACCTTCGAACCTGATGATCAAGAATTTCCACTAGCACCTCCTCGTAAGTGAGACTATCCTTTACAACCACACTCTCTAGTAGTACTATAGATGCTGGATCACCTACACACTTCTTCAACAAAGAAATGTGAAAGACTGCATGAACTGCTGCTATTTCTGCTGGTAATTCTAACTCATAAGCCACTTTACCAACCCTTTTCTAGATTGTATAAGGACCGACATATCTAGCACTAAGTTTCCCTTTCTTTTCTAATCTCATCACTCCCTTCATAGGTGATACTTTCAAGAAAATCCTATCATTAATTTGGAACTCCAAGTCCCTTCTCCTTACATCTGCATAAGACTTCTGACGACTTTAGGTTGTCTTAAGTCTATCTCTAATGAGCTGAACTTTTTCCATAGCGTCATGAACTGAATTTGGCCCTATCAAGGCTGCTTCGCCTATTTCGAACCAACAAACTGGAGATCTACATCTACGCCCATACAATGCCTCATACGGGGTGATCTGAATACTGGAATGCTAGCTATTATTTTAGGTGAACTCTATGAGAGGTAGGTGATCATCCCAACTTCCCATAAAATCGATCACGCAAGCTCTTAACATGTCGTGTAAGGTCTAAATGGTATGATGTGCTTAAACATCCATCTATGGATGAACTGTTGGGCTATGATTTACTTGAGTACCAAGACCTTTCTGGAATGACTTCCAAAAATGAGAGGTAAACTGAGGACTTCTATCTGCGATAATAAATGATATACCGTGACTATACGGTATTTTCAATGCATTTCACTTAATAGTTGTGTGTGTCTAGGGCCATTTTTTATTAGTATTAATGTATTTTTATCATGTTTGTAGGAAATAAGTTAGAACGTGGAAGTATGCGACACAACTGAAGAATTGTGCAGAAAAGGGCATCTACGGAAGTGATTGACGGACCGTAGGTCCATTCATGTTTCGTAGGTTGTGATCGTAGATGGGCAGGCAATGCATGAAGAAGAAATCAGGGAATTCTGGACCAAGTGTGGAACCACGAACTCAAACGACGGGCCGTCCTGCAAGTCTGTCAAATGCTTCAGAGAGGGGATTCCAGTACATAATTTTGAAGATTCTAAGTATGGAGCAACGTAGGAGGACCCACGGTCCATACTGTTGGTCCGTTGATTGAAGTTGAGAAGTGGAGATTTTGAAGTTTGGAAAAATGCACAAGTCCTAAGTCACAGAAGGGACCTACGGACCGTAGGTAAGTCCACGGTCCGTCGGTCAGTGTCGTAGATTGAAATCGCGTGTGAAAATTTATTTCCTTATTTAGTTTCCTTTTTAGTCAGGACTTGTTTTTCTATATTTAGGGCATATAAACCTCGTTTTTGGGGGTTAGACTTTATTATTTGAGTTCTAGTTTTTGTCTTTGGAGATTAACTTGCAACTTTAACAATTCTTGATTTCCTAAGTTCGTTTTGAATATTTTTACTTTGAAATTCAAGTTGAGATTCTGAGTTTCTTCTACTTATTACGTAAGTTCATGATTTCTTCATCTAAAAATATGAATTGTGTTCTTGCTACTATGGGCAACTAAATCAACAACTAGGGTTGTGGGAACCATGAGTGATTAACAAAGTATGAATACTAATTAAGTAATTATTGAATAGTGTTATTGCATGCATTGATAATTCTTTCATTTAGAAGTCTTTTTAACGAGTGCACGCGTTAGAACTTGCCTTGTTGGTACTTGCCAGACCAAGGAGGTAGTTAATAAGAAAAGAATTATCAACATAGATTTAGTGTGATACAATCTAATAGTCTAATGTCGATTGGTGTGAGGGTGAAAACAAAGCCATGCATAGATGTGATGTGTAATATGAGGTAAAGGTAAGGGTTAGTAAATTATACACAGTAGCCGGACCAAGGTGTGGGGTGAAATTATCTAGTTTCCGAACGAACGAATTAAAGATACCTAACTTATCACTGTGCATGTAATACACTAGGAAATAATTACTATTAGTAGGATTACAACATTTTGAGTTTATGGGAACACGTACATCCTAGTTTCTCTCTTATCTTGATTACAACAAAAGTTTGAATCTTGCTTACTAATTTTCACATTACTTTCATAATTTGATTCATAAATTCCCCCATCTTTAATTATTTGTCTTGGAAGTATGTTGACTAAACGAATATAATCGTAAACTGAACTTAAGTCTAGACCATATTTCTCGTGGGATCAACCTCCAAGTTGGGTTCCTTACTTGATAACCAATCACTTACGCTTCTTTAGGGAGGTGGAATTCGAGCGTATCAAATTTTGGCGTCGCTGACGGGGAATAAGGCTTTTAAATTAAGTTTAACAACATTATTGAACTTTAGTCAAATATTTCCTAATTTTACTTTTTCTTTTGTTTTTGTTTCTCTCAGGTTCCTCCTCTAGCGTATGCCAAGTACACGGAGCCAAGGTGAGCCACTTAGTCCTTACGACCCAGAATTTAATAGAAATTTGCGAAGAATGAATAACCAAGGAGTCCCCGTAAATCCTATCGGAGGAAACTAAGGTGATGGAGTTGGGTTGCAGCCTCTGAGGGTTGGTGATGAGAATAATCAGGTTCAAACTGAGAATCTACTGGGAGATGCATTGAGGGTACAAGATCCACCCAGACCAAGACTGTGTGATAACTATAGGGTCAACTTTAATGTTGTTGAATCTGAAGGACCTCTTGTCCTACCTCCGGGGCATACATTTGTGGTGACTACCAGTTTGACGAAGATGGTTACATCGAGGGATTTGTTCGTCAGTTGGCATCGGAGGATCCACATGCACACGTAACTAAGCTAAGGAGTGTTTGCAAAAGTTGTGTGGGTCGATTGGACTTAAACATGGATGTCATTGGATTGTGAGTATTCCCTCTATCATTGACCGGCGATGCTGCTGTGTGGTTTAATGAGCTTTCTTATAACTAAATCTACACATGGGAACAATTAACTAAATTGTTCCTAGCAAGATACTTTCCCGTGTCAAAGAAGCTGAATCACAAAGATAAACTCAACAACTTCGTAGCACTACCTGGAGAGTCTGTGAGTAGTTCTTGGGATAGGTTCACTTCTTTTATTAGAGGTGTCCCGAATCACCGCATTGATAATGAATTGCTGAAGGAATACTTCTATAGAGGTCAGGATGACAATAGTAAGGCGGTGCTTGATACTATCGCTGGAGGTTCATAGGTGAGTGCACTTTTGAGTAGATTGCGGAGAAACCAGAGAAGATTTCCCGGAACAATGAAGCATGGAGCACTAGAAAGTTGGATACAGGGACAAACACATTTGCAGTCCAAGCTACAACTTACCAATCTGCCGATGATATTCGTGAGGAGATGGCTAGATGAGGACAGAACTGGGGTTGGTGTTGAAGCATGTAAGCGGAGATTCTGAAAAGGTAAATGTTGTCCATTATTTGACTAGAAATTCACCAACGGGTGAGAATGTTACTATGAAGAGGATACTTATGCGGTGAATGATCAGACGGGAGGTTTCTGAGCCAACACCTAAGGTTCCAATACGGATAATTGGCACCAGGGTCAAGGAAACCAAGGTCGGAACTATGGCAACTACAACTGAGAGGGTCAATATGTCCGGGATGGGAACTACAATCGCGACAACAACTACAACCGAAACAACCACCCCAATCGATTCATCCACCAAAATTCATCAAAATTTAAAGGAAAAGAGGAAAAAGAGTCGACCAAACCCCTCAAGAACAGGTAGAAGGTTTTCTCTAGTTCCAACCCCGAAATGGAAAGAATTCTCCATACTTTTCGTCACCAAATATGTGGGATTTCACTGGTGGATTCCTTTCATCCACTAGGTCACTAGAATTCAGTCAGATTCTCGATTCTTTATATCTTTCTTAGACCTACGGTTTCTAAAACCTTAGATATTAGTATGATTTAGCTGTTATAGTGTTCTTACTCAAATTATCATGTTTTTGGGAAATCGTTGCTTACTTCTTTGCATAAAATTCAAAACCCTAGTTGTGTAGATTCTCTTAGTTCATGAATTACACTTGCTATCAAATTTCAATTTTTTCATTGTCAATACACAAATATTGCATTCTCAGTCAGCATGTCAAAGTATTCAGCTAATCCAGTATTTTAGGTATGTTGTGTCATACACATTTCCAGTCGGGAGTAGGCTTAGCACTGATTTGGACAAGGGTTCAGTGTACCCTCATAGTCCCAGAACTACGTGTCTTCTTAGGTTTATAAACCCCCTCAGTGGGCATCAAATTTAGTGATCACGCCAGTCATGCCTTTATACCCCTAGAAAACTATATAAGGTCCTCTCGATGGGGCTTATACATCACACTCCATGTTTAGCTCATGTGGTTTTATGTCGTTTAATAGTAGCTCCCACAATCAGACTCTTATGCATTTGACCAGGTTTTCAGATTCATTTTAATATTCAGTCTCAGCATGTCATGTTTAATAATCCATACTTGGTCATTGCATTATTTTCTGTTCATTTCAGTATTTACATTATGTTCAGATTATGTCATTGCTCAATTCTGCCTTGTTCAGCTTACATATTTGCTCAATTATATTATATATCTTGCATGCTCATTACAATAAAAGTACCGATGCATACTATGTGTTACATCTTTTCATGATGTAGGTTCAATTCCTCAACATTCAGATTACGTGTAGATCGGTTACAGATCCATACTCAGAAACTTCAATAGTGAATCCTCATACTTCGAGGACAATAGACATATTTTTATATTTAGTCTTTCCTTTCAGTTTCAGTTTTGCTAGAGTTAGCTGGGGGCATGTCCTAGAAGCTCGAGTCAGTTAGAGGCTTTTTCAGACATAGTTATAGATTCAACTTCAGTTTGAGTGATTGTTCAGTATCACTAACTCTGATTCAGTATTTATATATCTAAACAAGTTTTGGGTATTCCCCACTATTAGTTATTTCATGATTTAGCTTCCACTTTAGTTTATCTTTCATAGATAAATTCAGTTTTCTTGTGATATGCCAGCTCAGGGTTAGCTTTGGGTAACTCGTGATCTTAGATCCCGTGTTTACGTCAAGGGGTTAGCCTTGTGGCGTGACATCTAGGAATATGGATTACTAAATGGAGAATTTCTAGAAATATGACAATTGTCTTAACAATTGCCTTAATTTCTTTAGGACATAAAATAAACCTTCTTTCATTCTTTTTGAATATCCAATTAACACACATACATTTCATTTCTTATTTGAAAGGAATTTAATTCAAATTTGATATGTAACAAAACAACAAAGAAATAAGCCATTCATTAATTTTATCATCTTCATAAGAGTCTATTTAATTTCTCTTTTTCACCAATCTATTATAGAGTGTTTGGTGTAGACAATTGAAATGCAATTATCCTATCAGATAGGTTACTCATCAGCTGTGCAGATAGATATTCATCACTACAATCAGATTGCAGTGACTTTATATATTTTACATGATGCTATTTTCATTTGTCTTAAAATATTTTGAGTTTATCAATACATTCCGAGTTACAAAAACATCAAAAATATATTTATTAACATCATTAGTAACTTTTTGAAAATCTTAGAATACTCAAAATCACATCTTACTTGAATGATCATTACCGCACAAATCAGAATAGATTAATTCTATGGTGGAAATCTTACGGAAAAATACCTTCATCGCGAACACTTGTATCAAATTCACCAAAGCTTGTACTTCACCAATAACTCTTATAGGAAATTCTCATAGCTTGAGGCATGTTGAAAGACACTATCCTTAAGGATATTTCACCCGGTATGGGTGTATCTCCCGGGATTCAACAAGCTCTTCTAGTATAAAATTAGGAGCCAGAAACCAAAAAAGCTTCAAAAGAAAACCCAGCTATAAGAATATATTAAAAAAAGAATTTTTATCTTGTCTCCACTCTTACTCACCATCAGTAAGAATTACATTTATATAGGAAATTAGTAACCTCTGTAATATATTAATGGTTGAAATAGTCAAAATCCATAAAAGGCATTTAACACAATTAATGAATTGAAGGCAATTTATTTCAGCAGAGAAACGTTTGGTAACATCCATATTATGACAGAAAATAATGGCTAATTAAAGAATAATAATAATGGAAATAAAATATTTAGGACATAAAATAATATTCTCTTTCATGTATAATAGGAAATAAAATAATTCATTTTGAGATATTAGGTTCATTTTTCCAACAATCCCTACATATCTCAAAAGGAATATTTAGTAAGATAAGGAAATAAGAAGTTTTGCTGGATTTTCACATATGAGTCTAATGCATCGAATCTGGTTTCCGTAGACTATGAACCAGACCTAGATAGAATATGATTAAACTTATAGAACAATTGGTGAAGTTTAGAACTTCTATGAACCAATAATTCTTTTGTAAGTTCAACGTCTTTTTATATCAAATTATACTCGCACAATCTTTGTTGTTACCACGGTTTTGCGCTTAGAGGCCAGGTGTGTGTCCTGGTATTCATGAGTGCTCTAGAAATTTTTCACAATTTCATAGAAGCGGCACAACTTCACATTCATTTAGGTCCAATCATAAAGTGTATTCTGCATAGCAATACACTACCTATTAAGGATATGCTATGGATTAAGATCTTAACTCAACCTCACTTTGCCTTGCAGAGTTTTGCACTATATTCACACATCATAGGAAGGAAATAATTTTATAGTGCTTACTTGATCAACTAATAAATTGTTATTTTTCACTCCCCGAAGCTACCCCAGGACGCGGACACGTGACCTAGGATCACGAGTGATCCCAAGATAACCCTGCTGGCATATCATAACAATACTAAATAAACTGAAGTAAGAAAATATTGTGCAGAAGCTCATTCATCATGTAAACTGAAATGATGAAGAATACCCATAAACTACATGAATATATATATATATATATATATATA
>JAJOOI010015615.1:0-29313 GCA_029582585.1 Solanum bukasovii | reverse complement strand
AACTTATTCCTTCACATGTTTATCACGTGAGCTGAGCTTCTCGGAAGCTTCCCTTTTCTGTACAGGTGTCCTCTGATCCAATGGCCATGATCTCATCTTTGTATCTCTGATCAAGGGCCCTGATTTTTTCATATCAGCTTCAGATTTATACTTTGATTTGGTCGAGGAAGCATTTCTCTTGTCCGAAATCTGAGGCTTCCTCTTTGTTGTTTCTTCTCCAATTCTTGCAACACTTCCTTCATTCAAAAATGAGGAAGATGATAGATCTTTGTCAATAAAAAGGTGGCGGTGGGCAGCTAATTTTTGTTTGTAAAAAATGCCCTTAGCAGCTGTATAAATTGGAGATAGATTAATCATTAATAGCAAGCAAAATAGATATAGATTTATCCATAAAAACAATGTCTACCTCTTTGTAAGGGCTCTAAGGTCGCCGGAATAAATTTTCTTATCTGCATCTTCTCCGGTAACAATATTATAATAGCAAATTAAGGGCAAAGGCAATACTTGTCTATTTAAGTTTTTTATTTTAATAAAAAATTGGTAGACATTTTGTCTAATGGTATAATTTATTTATTTTTAAAAATAGAAACATAGTGTTTGATTTTTTTGTAATAATTTTTGCATAATTTAGAAAGGTAATTCGTTCGATCCTTGTTAAATTTTAAATAAAATAGATCAAAATAAACTAAATTAACATAAGGGCTCATTAATTCACCCAACCTACCACCAACATGGGTTGTGGTGCAGTGGTGAGACCGTTTCACCCTTAATCAGAGATCTTGGGTTCGAGCTCTGGATATGGAGAAAATTTTGTTGGGAGCACTATCCCCAAATGGTCCTACGGTGGGCGATCCAGATTTAATCGACTCTCCAATGTTCATACGCGTACATGTATGTTTATAGGATGAAAGGGGTGTATTTAAGTTCAGTTAGTTAAGTAGATGAATATTTTTAAGGCTATCAATAATTGAGTACGAAATTAATAATTCACACCCAATTCAAAAATGTTTACAATATTTCTATCTAAAACATCAAAACTAAGAGTCATTGCTTAACAATACAAATAAATAAATATGTAGACATCTTAATTCAGATAGGTGTTGTTGTTACTTGTTAGGTGACCATTGCATATTGTGGTCCATAAATGCTTGAGTTTAAAAAGCTACCCCTTTCGTCATAATTTATATCGTGGTTGATTACACATAAAAAAAATTGAGTAATATTTTTTCAATTTATGGTGCAGAAATAATAAATTTAGATAGTTATGTGATTATATATTATCTCATTATAGATATATGAGAATTTTAAAATTTAATTATAAAATATAAGTTTATAGTCAAATTAAAAGAAAAAAAAGAGACAAAGGGTGTGTTTGGTACGGAAAAAATTGTAAGTCAATCTAGATTATATATTTAACTCGAATAATTCCAACTTTTAGAAAGACTAAATTAATTGAATTAAAAAAACTCACCCAAACTTCATGAAATGCAAGGAAACTCCTCTTTTTCTTCTTCTCCTTCTCGTTGCTTATTAATTTGTGGTTGGAATTATATATGTAATGTTCCATTGAATTTATATTGTTATCCTTTATGATTTGGTTTCATTTGGTTGAAAAAATTGTTGGATCTTATTGTGCTTAAGAAAAATTGTGGAAGATCGACGGTATCTATTTATTTTTGAAGGTTTACAAAGAATCTAATAATTGAAAATTTGTTGTGATTTATATGAGAAGGTTGTATATCAAATTTGGCGTAATTAGAAGTTGATTCGGACCGATTTTGAAACAAAAAATGTATTGGTTAAATTTTTACACAATAAATTATAACAATCTGTCAAAATTTTATATTTCCTCGATTTAATTTGTTTGACCTACTTTTCTAGTCTATTAAAAAATGACCCTTTCCAACAAATCCTTAATTAAAATTTTCCACATGACATGTTTAAAAAAACAAAGATTAAAGGATATTTTGATACATTTGACATTTTTTTTAGATCAACAAATTCAAACATTTTCTTTTTATTTTTAAACTTTGGCGTCAACGAAACGAAGGACCTAACAAATTCCAACAACTTGTCAAGATTATGATCAAATTCCTGGCGATTTTTTACCTAGTAAAAACAACCTTAACACTTTTAGAGTCTTCCTCTCCACCTTCTCATTATTTGGTTTCAATTGGTTGAAGAAATTGAAGAGCAGCATTGTTTGATTTTATTGAGCTTTAAATGTTGAGGATCAAAGATAAAGTAAATCTATTTATTTTTGAAGATTTACGTTGAAGCATTGATCATACTGGTGAAATTTTCACACAATAAATTATAATAATCTATCAAATTTTTTTAACCAATTCTGACAAATTATCGAGATTAGATTATGATCAAATTTCAAAGAATAATCCATATCATAGTTTTAGTTCAGATATCCACAAAATAATTTGCATTATATTTTGATGTTCCACTACAGTATCCAAACATCTCCCTGGTTAAAATTTTGTACGTGGATTGATTGAATTGTACCACGCTGATATCCTAAGGGGTCGTTTGGTGTAAAGGATAAGTACAAATAATCTCAGGATTAAATTATAGTACCACTTAATTTGTTGTTTGGTTGACAAGTTCGGGATAACTTATCCCGGGATTAATAATTAATACCGGGATAAGTTATCCCTCCCCATGGGTGGTATAGTAATCCCGGGATAAAATAGATAAATGACAAATATGTCCCTTTAAATCCTTTTTATACACCATTTTTCACATTTATGTATATTTACATTTTTTTAATACCATGTATAATAATATTTACTCCTCCTTATTTTTATGATAATTATACATATTTTTCTATTAAAAAATTACACTATATAAATATAATTTTTATTTATGAATTTATTTGACTAATTCTTATGTTTATTTTATTTTGATTTCTCATAAATTTTCTTCTCTTTAACAAACTTAAGAGGGAAGTTCTGTTTTTAAGCTAAATAAGAAAAAAGTTATATTTTTAAATACACATGGTACTTATCACGGGGATACATAAACAAAAATATTTAAGTTGAATAAAATAAAAGTTTTATTTTAAAAAATGAATAACTAAAGCTCACAAAGAAAAATTTAAAAAGTTTAAATAAAGTGAAGGTTAATTTTGTAAACAAACAACTTGTTCCTAAAATTTATCAATATATAATATTTTAAATACAACAAACCAAACACTCAATAAGAAATAATCTCAGGACAACTTATCTCATCATAACTAATCCAACATAACTTATCCTATCATAACTTATTCCATCATAACTCATATTCAAACCAAACGACCCCTAACAGTTTTATATATTTATGTGTGTGGATGTCTTAGTACGTTTCGGTAGGTGGTGTGTTTAGGTGATCATTCATGAAATTTTTGGTACAAAATTATTAGATTAAATATTTATGTCATTAAAAATTATCTCATTAAATATATATGAGAATTTTAAAGTTAAATTATATTTAAATATAAAATAATTTGTTTTTAGACAAATTAAAAAAGAAAAACAAGAGACAAAGGGTGTGTTTAGCTTAATTTTTGGCTTATCACGTGTAAGTTAAAAAATATAAACTAGAATCTATTTCAATTGATTTATTTTATGTGATATTAAGTGGTCTATGGAGCCATAATTACAATATTCCGAAAGAGACATTCCAACGTTTTTGTACGAGCTACTCTGAATAACTGTGTCCAAATTAGGCTGTAAATATTTATATATGAATTTTTCTTAGCTAAAAAAATTAAATTCATATTTAATATGTGGTCCAAATTCATAAAATATCTTAGCTACAAAAATTAAAATGACATAGCTAATTTCTCAACTTCTTTACTACAATAAAAGTTGAGAAAATAAAACTGGGAACTTTATGTAGCTTCGCAATGGAATATTTATTTTTTCACTTTTAGGTTGAGTTAAGAATTTACAAGAAAAAAAGAAAAGGAAAAGAATAAAAAATGAATATACAGTTGTCTTGCGCGACTTTCACACAATTATGGTTTATGAGTCTATGACCTATTGGAAATTGGCTAATTAAATTTAAATTTTAGTCACGCAATAAAAGTTGGTGTAACAGTAGTAATTAAAGTATTTGAAAACTAAATCTTGTAGCTATATTGTAACACTCCGTAACTAGAAAGAAGTTAAAAATGGAAATAATCATTTTTGGAAAGAATTTAATAATCTGGAAAATTTGTTAAGTGTGTTAAGTTGAGTTTTTGGTCAACTTCAAACGACCATAACTTCTATCTCAGGATGAGTTAGGTGTGTTTCCAGATATCGTAGGAAATATCTAGGAACAATTTTTCCAACGCCGCCAAGTTTGCGCGATTCCGAGTTCGATGAGTGAGATATGCCCTTTGAAAGTTGGGTTGTTTGGAAAAGGAAAGTCCAATCCGAATTTTTGAAGGGTATTCTGGTCTTTTCCATACCCAATTAGTTAATTACGTTTTTGGTAATTATTTTAAGGTCTAAACTGATTGAATTCAGTTTACTCTTTTGGAAACTGAGTTAGGGTTTTGAGAGAAGAGAAAAGAGGAGAAAGAGCAAGAATCGTCAAGATCTTCAAGAATCACTTGTTGATTTCGTCAAGGGGTGATCCCTACGAGGTATGTGAGTTCACACAGCGTTGGGATGATCAGATTGAGGAGTTCTTGAGAATTTAAGACCACTTATTAGAGTTGCTTTGAGTTAGATTCTTGTGTATACGTTGTGGGTACCTGAATCTAAAGAGATATGGAGAAAAGGAATAGAATCTAGATGAATTGGGGCAAGAACATGAAGAAGAAAATTAGTCGGGCAAATCTGGGCACTGGCTCCGTGTCGCGGACCTGCTCCTCAAATTTGAGAAAAATCTCTCTTCGCGTCGCGGAGCGATCACGGAGCGTTCTGCCTCAAAAATTATTTTCGCGATCAAAATTTAAATATATCTCCGCGTCGCGGACCAACTTTCAGACAATGATTTCTTGATATTTTCTCATGTTTAGCTATCTAAAAACACTCCTAAACATCATGAGATCTTTCATATCACAAATCTCAATCCTTGAATCCATAATTCCATTCAAGGATCAGTTAAGAGTCAAGTCAAGAGAAGTTCATAGAGTCTTCCAAAAGTCTTTTACAAATGATTTAACTTTGTTTTAAGACTTGAGTTTTGAGTTCAGTAAAGAGTAAACTTGAAGTTCATTTCTTCAAAAGTATATGGGGACTATGTATTCCCAAAAAGTTTAAAATGTTTTCACATTTAAATAAGAACGTAAATTGAGATTTCCAAAGAGCCTTTGAGCTAATTTTCAGAAAAGAGTAAATGCTTTCACAATTAAGCAAGAGATGAAACTTTGATTTCCAATATAGCCGTTGATCTAAGTTTTGAAAAATTATCTCAAATCACAGAAAGAAGTATGTTTTTAAACATAAGAGCTAGTATTATATTTAGGGAGTAGTATTGAGCACTGATATGGAGGAAAGTTCAGACAACTCACAGCCCCCATAAACCATGTAGGCATGGGTAGAAAAAGGTCATACTTTTTATATGATTCCTTCAGTACTTTTTAGCATAGACTAGTGGATCCACTCAGTAGTTCAGGTTCTATATGTTGACACCCAATTTTGGACCTCCACAATATAAATTAATTACCGAACTTTTTAAATTCCAAACGATTTGAAATAATTAGTTTTATAAAGTTCAAAATATTTTTCAAGTTACTTTTAATTAATTTTATCATTTTTATAATTTTTAAGTAATATATATGTTTTATATAATTTTGTATATAATTAGTATCTTTTATAAACATTTTGAAAATCATCTCAAAAAGATTTTAATTTTAGTAAGAATTTTATTAAATTAGTTTAGTTTAAATTATGATTATAATTTTGAATCATTAGTTAACAATTAAGTTAATTATTTTATTTCGTTAAGATTAAGAAGCTCGTTAATTAATTAATATTAATTCGTCTTGTTTAGGTTTTAGCCGAATTTATTAATTTAACTCAATTTGACTATTTCTTAAACTCCAAGATCTAACCCATCTTTGATCTCACCTTAAACCCAATTGGAGACCCAAGTTGGGCCAATTCTCAACCCATTTCATTATTTTTAGCAACAATTCTCAGGAACCCAACTTAGCCCATTAATGCCTCCAATCCCCAGGCCCATTTCCACCAAATGAACTAACCCACCAACAATTCAATACAACAACAATCCAACAACAATACAACGCCAATACCCGACCCCCGACGTATTTTTTTCTTTTTCTTCTTCTACGCAAGCAGCCCAGAAAAATGAAACCAGAAAACCTAAGTCGCAGTCCAGCACGCCTAGAAATCGCACATGTCGCGCTCCCGTCCTTCTGTCCTTATCCTTTTATACGAGCAATGTACTCGAATTAGCCAGGTGTTGCAATCTCGCATGCCTCGTCGTTCTTTGCTCAAAATCAAAGGTCCAAAATTGTTGTCCATTGAGAATTATACGAGTCTAGTACGATTTCTTGCTGGTCAGCCTTATCTCTTCAGGAGGGAGATTTTTAAATTTCGAATTTGGGAAATTCTTATCAAAATTTGGCCTATTTCTCTTCCTATATATACCCTTCTTCGTTTAATGCTTTGGGGGATTTTTTTAGACATTACTTTACTACTCAAAAAATGGAGTGAATTTCATCAAAAGAAAGAGGATTTATCCTCCAAAACAGAGATTTTTTAGCTTCTTTTACTAGATTTTGAATCCTTTGGAGCTTTTCGAAATTGGGTGAAGCTCTACTTGTGGTGGTGAAAACACTTCGAAGTCGTTGTCCTAGTTTTGCTGCCCGAAAAAAGGTAAACCCTCTCCTAATTTTGGTTCACGTTTTGCTACGTTCAATGTGTTGGTGAGTTTGATTCTCAATTGTTGAGCTATTTAAAAGTTAGAAATTTGGGGTTGTTTCAACTCATTGTTGGTTTCAAGTCAGTAGTACAACTTTCTGTTTAGTCAATCGATTTTGCAGTTCATTCCTTTCTCGTGTAAACTCGGTTTGTTTCATTGAATATGGTTTGTTTGCTTCTGGATATTGATAAGAGTTGAGGTTCTTCGTCTCATTTTGTCTATTGTTTCATCTTTTAGTTTCGATTGTAACTTGAATATGTGTATAGATAATGGAGGGCTGTTTTTCTAATTGTTGTTACTCTTGTCGTCTCAACTTTCTTGGCGTGGTTGTGATTAGTTTTCGTGTCGTACTAAATCATAGTTTGTTCTTGTTTATCATGAATCTCTAATGATGTGAAGTGTTCGATGTTGCTCTCTTCGTTCTTGCACCACAAGTTGGAGGAATGAAGTAAGACATCAATATTTCGAGTTCACTTAGTATTTTATATTTGATGTTTTGAATTTGTAACTGATTGTTTCAATTATGTTAATTTCCATTCATGCTCTGTCTGTTCGAAGTTCATCTTGTATGTGATAAAATTGGTCCAGATTTTTATTTGGTCTGAGTTGAAATCTTCACCATAATACAGTGGTGTCCTGTTCCTATTGTGTTTATCAAGCATAAGTTCTTCTTTTCTTCTCTCCTAATAGTTTATGTTGATTGAGTTTCATTTGTAGTCCAATCTAAGAGCAATTTTGTTGTTTTAACTTTCCTTTCGCTGACTATGCATTCATGAGAAATGTAGAGTTGTTCATGTCGTCAATTTGAGCTTAAAATATTTTTGGCAGTACCACTTTCTCTTGTTTATCTTCACTGATGTGTTTGTGTTATCAAACTATGAGAAATATCTAGTCATGACCCCATTCATTCTTTCATGCTTTAGTTGTTAATTGATTTGTTGCTTTGTGCTTGTTGAGTCTAAAATTACATGATCTTTGAATATTATGCTAGACTTGCGATTGGATTCATTTTATTTTAAGTTTACTGTTGATTGTAATTCATTTAAGGGTGAATTTAGATCAATTAAAATTTATGTGGTTACTTTGCTAGTGCCCTTTCAAATAGACACTAATGTATATTTTTTTTATGTTCTTTTCTTGCATAAATCCGTTCGAGCCTCATAGGGTTTCACCCTCTCTCCGCATTTCATTTGAGGCCCAATTTTTTTTTATCTTTGAGTCAGCCAACAGGGAATTGATGAATATGGTCAAAATCGAAGACAAAACACATGTAGAAAATCTGAGATATATGCTTCCAAAGTTCAAGAAAGGGCTATATACCGAACGTATACAACGGTATACACCAATATAAATGGTGAAAACATTGAGATACAAGTAAAAAAATGTCAAAATACAGAAATACAGGGTTGAAATTAGAAAGGCAGGCTTCGAAGGTCCAAAAAATGGACTGTATATCAGTCATATACATTGTGTATACATTTGGTGTATATCATGACATTTGAGATTGAAAATAGGCCCAAAGGCCCAAAAGAATGGTCCATCATCAGAATTTTGATATAATTAGGTCCAAACCCATATTTTGGGTATTCTTAATATCAGGACAGGTTCACGAATTTGGGCCAAGGACCCGAATTTGTTATTTCTTCTCTCTTGTATTTATTTGTTATTGTATTGACTAACCATTTGTTTGAATTAGTTTTATTTAATTAAATTCTCCAAAAAAAATTCATTTCTCACTTTTTATATTCAAATTAAAATAATCATATTTTTATTTATTACTTTGTTTTATTCTATTTTCTCAGTTATCTTGTCAACATGAATCATTTTTTCTCTAAAAGATCCCTTTAGTTTATTTCCCTTCAAAAATAAAAAAAAATGAATTATATTAGTTAATTAATAATTTTTCTAAAGTTTGTCATTTTAGTCAAATTGTCGGTCAACCGCAAGTTAGTGAACATTCCGAGGGCCTAACATCTTCTCGAAATGTACATTGACCTTGAACCCTTTTTATTTCAAATGATTTTACTGTTTTAAAGTCGTTTGAATGTTATAAGTTTTCTTAATTTCTTTCAAAAATTAAGTGGCGATTCTCTTTTGAAAATCGATTTTTTTCAAAATATAAGTTAAGTCGATTTTTCATATCAAGTCATTTTGCTTTTATTTTTTGAGTAAAACAGAAATGACGACTCTGCTGGGGAGTTAATTAAGTTCTAACAATAAGATTTAATTATTTGATTAATTGTTATTAATTGCTGAATTGTTTATTTGTGCTTAATGTGTTTAAACTGCTATAACTATCATTGCATTTCATGACATTTTCTGTTGTATGTATAGTATATTAAAAGACGATTTTGCGAAATCGCAGTCAGACTTTTTTATACTCAACCTTTTTTCGGAATGATCGATAATTTATTGGTTTGTCATGCGTCCAATGGTTGTCGTGAGTTCCAGCCTAAGTTGTCCACTTGTGATCCTGGTCTTTCAAAAGCCACTCTTAGTCAAATAACGTAGAGTGAATTCAAATATTAATTTTTTAGCGCATTTTGAACTAAGTCGATCCAACACTCAAGGCATGTTCGGCCCAGTAGAAGTTTACTTTATGTCTATTTGGCTTGTTTGGTCAATAAAAAGATAATCATACTTATATCTTTAAATTTGAAGGATGTATACGGTATTTAGCAAATCATTGTCTCTTGAGGCTGAGAGTTTAGTTGTTTGTTCGAGTCAAAGGGGGATCAAGTTACCATTTTATCCAAAAGCGTGGACACTCAGAGATGATAACAAATAAAAAAGGATCGCCCATGGAATCATAGTTTAAGATTGTACCCCTGTGTGGGATTGATTATTTGTATCCATTTTCCCTATTATGTACCCCATTTCAGTTTTATTCGAAAAATTTATATAAATATGGATTTTGAGACAATGGAATGTTTCAAACGACGTTATACATCCATCAAATCGTTAGGCCTACCCTTGACACAAAAAGGTCACATATATGTTCATAACGTGCAATATTTGTTTATGTGTCTTAACTGCTCGTGTGATTATGTTGCTTTATTTGAAGATATTATAGTTCACTCCTCTTCAAATCGTTTATAGAATCTCTAATCAAATCAAGTAACTATCAAAAGTTCATCCAAATACTCTTCGAGTCTTTAGTTTACTAATAAAACTCAAACTTCATTTTTCATATCTTACTTTCTCATATCAAAAAATGATTCATCATCTCAAATTAAAAGAGATTCACGTGAGTTGAATTACGTAGGACCTGAATTCTCCATTGTGAGATACGTAGGCAACCTTTCAAGGCTCGGTCTCCATCTTTGAGAAATTTATGTTTTTTCGCTCTTGCAATGAGATTGGAGTTTCATCTTTATCAAAAATCAGAAGCACGACAATGAAAGATCAATCTACTTTGTCTCGACTCTAATCAACATTTCTGATTCAAATCTCAAAATCAAATAGACAAATTCCTATTTATTTAGCTATTTCCATATACCTGCGGGCTAGTTCTTCTTCGAATGAAGCAACTCTGGTGTGTTTTCATCTCTGTGTGATATCTTGTATTATTCATCACCTATAAACATTAATACTTTACCTTTTGAGTTATTTTTCTTTGACAGGTACTTAAAACTGATTTCTGTTGAGAAATTGGTTAAACATTCAAAAGTTCTCAAAGATTCCTTCCCTAATTGAAATTTGTTGAAAGAAAAAAAAAAGACCAAGAATAATGAGAATACTAGCTTGACTGAAGTTGCTATAGTTCAGCCCCCTGCCATTGAACAAAATGAGTTAATTGCACAGATGATGCAACAGATTGCTGAATTGAGGATTGAGCTCCAGAAAAAACAAGATTTGTCAATTTCGACTATCGATGTCAACACTCTAGGTGATGGAAGCCTTCCACTCCATTTTTCTCCTCTGAATTCAAACTCTAAACATATCCAGAATAACCCACCCTTCAACCCTGCTCAAAATCCCTCAACTAGCAACTTAACTACCCCAAATCTTCATCAGAACAACACTTCATACCAAGCAGCACCTCCTATTCAAGCCTGAATCCCAACCCTCAAGTTTTCCCTCCCCTTCAAAATCAAAACGCAAATAACTCTCAAATATTCCCTTCAATCCAAAGTTTTAATGTCAACAATTCTCAAACATCCACTTTCATATACCAGACCCCTACAAAAGGCACTCAAAATCCACCAAACGCTCAACCCTTACCTCCAAAATTCACTTTTGATATCCTAGCCCAAATCGAACCACACCTTCGCTATACTGGCTATTCTGAACTTGACCACTACGAAGAGAAGGAGAAAGAGTGGAGGGCCAAAGAGGAAAAGACTAAGCAGATCATGAAGGAAGAGATTGCGAAAATGTTAAAAGAATTTGATTACTCTTTAGAAGTTATGGGGCTGAACTACGAAAATTTATGCATTCATCTAGATTTGGACATTTCAGAAGGGCTCAAGGTGCCAAAGTTCGTCACTTTTAATAGAACTGGAAATCCTCTAGCACATTTTAAAGCTTATTGTGACCAACTCGTGGGAATTGGCAAAAACGAAGCATTGTTGATGCATCTCTTCAATCGAAGTTTAAATGGAAGCTCTAGAGTGGTTTATATTGCAAGAATTAAAACAATGGACGAGTTGGAATGCACTCGCAAAGGATTTCAATGAAAGATTTGGACATAACGTAGAAGCTGCCCCTGATCGCTACTATTTGGAGAAAATCAATCAGAAGTCTATAGAAAACTATCGAGAGTACGCTCTTCGTTGGAGAAAAGAGACTGTGAGTTCAACCTCTTATGTTTGAACATGAAATCACTGAAATGTTTATTCGAACTCAAAAGCCTGAGTACTTTGAAAGAATGTTGTGCATGATGAGACAAAAAATTGTTGAGATTATCAAGGTGGGAAAAGCTTTGAAAGATGGTTTCAAGACTGGAAAAGTCACAAGCCTTATTGTATTGCGAGCTTATGACAAAGCTCCGAAATACGTGATATGGATATATGTCAAAGGGAAAAGTAGAAGAGGTATTTGTGGTGACGGCTGCCTATATGCAGTCGGCTCCACAAACAAAATATCAAAACCACAATGTCAATCAGAAAAAATTCCCTCGTCCAAATTTTTGGAAGTCTCCCTAAGGTATTTACACCATTAAGGGAATCTCAAACTCAGTTTTACGAAAGGTTGAGAGCAATGAGTATGCTCCATACTGTAGAAGGAAGACCAGCCAATTTTTTGGAAAAATTTTACAGGGTTGACCACAGATGCGCTTATCATTCAGGAGCTATTGGACACGACACTGAGAATTGTTCAACCCTCAAGCACAAAATTCAAAACATGATCAATAATAATTTAATCAATATTGATTAAGCCTCCCCAAATGGTAACTTATTGTATACTAAAGAGTTAGTACAAGACATTTTTTAAAAGAGTCATTTGAAATTATTTGTCATCAAAGGTTGAGAAGAAGTATGCCCAACATTGGCCAGAATTTTATGTATCAAGTCATTGTTATCTTTCTTTCGGAAATACACAATTAATCTTTTTCCTTCATTTTATCGCACATTCATTGTAATGAACTATGTCTGACCTGAATTCTCAAAAATGAGATACGTAGGCGGTCTTTGTCGACTTTGGTCACCCTTTATCCCTTTTTAATATTTCCTTCTTTTGTACTTGAACTACGTTCGACGTGAATTCTCAAGAATGAGATACGTAGGAGGCCTATGTCGGCCTCGGTCGTTTCCTTATCAAAATTTCCTATTTTTTTGTTAATCTTTGAGTGGGGAACTATGTTTGACTTGATTCCTGCCTCAATGGGATACGTAGGCGCCACAACAGCTCAATCATATTCCCCGTAAGATTTCCATTTCTTTTATTATGGAAACTGGGATAGAATTTTTGAGAGGATCTGAAAAATTCATTTAAAGATAGACTTCTTCAACAAGTCAAGACTGAAGATCAAAATGCAACTGGTGGGTTTTCTGAGTGGATCTCAAAATTTTTAAAAATGACATTTTTAAGAGAAACAAGTCGAAAATCATGTCAAAATGTGCAACCGGGACAGAATTTTTGGGATCATCTCAAAAATTCCACAAAAATGTCATTTGTTACTTATTGAGGCAAACTGGGACAAAATTTTGAGGAGGGACCTCAAAATTCCAGAATGAGCAACCTCAGAATTAACAAAAGCAAGTTACAAGGGTTTTTTGATATTTTAGACTGGGATAGAATTTTTGAGGATGGTCTTCAAAAATTCCATCAAGACTATCTTACAAAGGACGGATGAGCATGTAAGCCAACCGCATGAAGGAGAATGGAGACAAGACCAACATAAATTAGTCTTTCAAACTAAGAATTTTTCTTTGGATGTAGGAATATCGAAGTTACAAAAATGGCAATGTAAAGCTGTCAAGTGTGACAAAAGACATCATTCACACTCATCGTGGCCTCATCAACAGAACTTAGAAAACTGCCCATCTCATTTTATCTTCATTTCATTATGTTGCCTTAAGTGATTTATAAACAACTTCTTTTTATTTTGCAGGAATATTGAAGACAAATGCTAATAGGTTTTTTCAAAATTTTAAGAAACAACGTGTTAGAGGATCGCTAGTGACGAATCACAATAAAAGTAACAGTTAGGCTCACCACAGCCTGATCTTGATAATCAAAATGACTTAATCTAGCGCTTTATCTTTAATCTTATTCTTTATGTCATTGTCGATACTAATGTTTGGTGTCAAGCTTTGCAGGTGATAGTATTGGTAAAGTCAGGATCATCTGTGAAATCGACATCAAATTTGAAAGATAATAAAAAATGACACTATCTTAGAAGTATTGCAAGGAAAAATCACCAAGTCCATCACATCGAAAAAGATATTGGAGATCTCAATATCCTCATGACAGTTGAAGTTGTCAAATCGTTACAAGTTTTCGATAACGATTGAAGATGTAAGCAACAAACTCAAATTTCATTGAGTTTGTCAAGAAAGGCATGAGTGTCTTTAATCTTCGTGTAAAAGAATTAAGTCATTCACCTCGATAATTTTGTCTTTTAAAGAGAGAATCGTAGTCGCAACGTGTATATACGTCGATATAGTTTTTTTTCTTCGTATGACTGTCGTGTAGCAATTTAGGCATACATGTTTCTTGATAATGTCAGGGTCAAGATTTCAAAATGTGTCCGGTATCCACCCCATAAGTGGATTATGTGTTTTGATTGGCTGATCAAAGACTTTGATATATAGTTTTGTTGGACGATCCACCCCATAAGTGGTTTGTATATTGGTTTGTCCATTTCAGGTTCCTATTTTGAACTATATTGGACACTTATCGAGCATCCACCTCATTATAGTTTGAATATTATAGAGCATTCACCTCGTTACAGTTGGAATATTATCGAGTCATCCACCTTGTTACAGTTGGAATATTATCAGGTCATTCACCTCGTTATATTTGGAATATTATCGAGCATCCACCTCGTTACAGTTGGAATATTATTGAGTCATCCACTTCATTACAGTTGGAATATTATCAAGCATCCACCTCATTACAGTTGGAATATTATCGCGTCATCCGCCTTATTACAGTTGAAATATTATTGAGTCATCCACCTCGTTATAGTTGGAATATTATCGAGTCATCCATCTCGTTATAGTTGGATTATTATCGAGTCATCCACTTTGTTACAATTGGAATATTATTGATCCATCCATATCGTTACAGTTGAATTATTATTAAGTCATCTACCTCGTTACAGTTGGATCATTATCAAGCCATATGGCTCGTTGCAGAGATCATCGAAGTTTGCCATGCACAAAGCCAACAATGACATCTCCAAATCCTTAACAAATCATGAGTTGTAATGCACCAGTTTTCAAGAAAACATCATTTGTATTTTTCAAGGGAAAATTATCTTCATGCATCGCAAGAAAATCAACATCGACTGCATCATTTTCATTGCAAGAACAACATCAAGAAAATCATCAACATCGATATCAAAAGAACTATCAACATATTACATCAGCCTATTTTATTACTTTGACATCAAAAGAAGAGTACATGGAAGATTATATTACAAATATGAAATACGAGTTTTATTTGTTTTACATCAAACTGGAGGAAGCTGTCGTCAAAAGTCCAAGGAGAGCAATTAGTGACAACACGGTAAAAGACACTATCTCCTACTTGAAATACATTTTTATGCTAATGAGTTTTATCTAAGTCTTTGTTGAGAGCATTCGAAATGATGAATTCTCAAAACAAATCACAAGTGCGGACGACATAAAAAAGGATGCAGCATAACGTGAAACTTTTTCTTAGCAGCAAACTAGGACATAGTCCGAAGATGAGTATCAAACTCTTAGGACGCGAGCAGAGGAGCGACTTCCACCACAATCAAACCACACCCCTGTCGGAAGGCATGTGGGTCTTTCTTTAGGTTTATTGGTTTCGGTTTCGCATCTGAAAAATTTTAATTTTTCACCGAGAGCAACTTCCCAATCCGAGTGACAATGCACCAAGAGCTTTGAAAATTATGTCCATGTAAGTTCTTACTTATGGATGTGAAGAGCTTCACATTCATGGCTAAGTAGTTGCAAGCCCCTTTTTCATACTCGACTTACTTGTCACTCCTCTAGGACCACGGTTATCTTGCATAATAGATTACCTTTTCAATCGACTGAGTCGAACTACAAACAGTCTGATTCCTAAGGATTAAGGATATGTAGGCGGGCGCAATGTTAAAAACTCGGTTGTATTTCGATATGAGCTCTTAATTCTTATTCTCGAGCACCCCGATCCCTTCATAATTCGGTATCGAGATAACTTTTGAATTCTTTCAGAATTGTGGGTTAAATCAAGCGTATTGAACTACAAGTAGCCTGAATTCTCATATAGCCTGAGATATGTAGGAAACCCGATTTCGGGGTTCAACCATAATTCTTAAAGTTCGTACCAAAAACTCTTTTCTGAAAGATGAAATGTGACAGGTCAAAATTGGATTTATCAATTTCATTTGCCTCGGATTTCTTTCATCAATCTAAGTCAAATGAGGGACAGTTGTTGACAGCTAATTTTGGACCTCCACAATATAGATTAATCACCGAGCTTCTTAAATTCCAAACGATTTGAAATAATTAGTTTTATTAAGTTCAAAATATTTTTCAAGTTACTTTTAATTAATTTTTATAATTTTTAAGTAATATATATGTATTATATAATTTTGTAAATAATTAGTATATTTTATAAATATTTTGAAAATCATCTCAATTTTTTTTTAAATTTTAGTAAGTATTTTATTATATTAGTTTAGTTTAAATTATGATTATAATTTTGAATCATTAGTTAACAATTAAGTTAATTATTTTATTTCGGTAAGATGAAGAAGCTCGTTAATTAATTAATATTAATTCATCTTGTTTAGGTTTTAGCCGAATTTGTTAATTTAACTCAATTTGACTATTTCTTAAACTCCAAGATCTAACCCATCTTTGATCTCACCTTAAACCCATTTGGAGACCAAAGTTGGGCCAGATTTCAGCCCATTCCATTATTTTTAGCAGCGATTCTCAAAAACCCAACTCAACCCAATAATGCCTCCAATTCCCAGGCCCATTTCCACCAAATGAACCAGCCTACCAACAATTCAATACAACAACAATCCAACAACAATACAACGCCAATACCCGACCCCCTACACATCTTCTTCTTCTACGCTAGCAGCCCAAAAATATGAAATCAGAAAACCTGAGTCGCAGTCAGCACGCCCAGAAATTACGCGTGTCGCGCTCCCATCCCTCTCTCCTTATCCTCTTGTACACGCAATGTACTCAAATCAATCAGGAGTTGCAATATCGCGTGCCTTATTTTCCTTCGCTCAAAATCAAGGGTCCAAAATTGTTGTTCGATTAGAATTGTATGAGTCTGGTACGATTCCTTGCTGGCCAGTCTAATCTTTTCAGGAGGGTGATTTTTGAATTTCAAATTTGGGGAATTCTTATCAAAATCTCCCCTATTTCTTTTCCTATATATAATTTTTAGACACTAATTTACTACTAAAAAAATGGAGTCAATTTCAACAAAATAAAGAGGATTTATCCTCCAGAACAGAGATTTTTTAGCTTCTTTTTACTCGAGTTTGAATCCTTTGGAGCTTTTTGGAATCGGGTGAAGCTCTGCTTATGGTGGTGGAATCGCTTTGAAGTTGTCATCCTAGTCTCGTTGCCCAGAAAAAGGTAAACCCTCTCCTAATTTCAGTTCACGTTTCTGCTACGTTCAATGAGTTGGTGTGTTTGATTCTCAATTGTTGAGCTGTTTAAATGTTAGAAATTTGGGGTGTTTCGACTCATTGTTGGTTTCAAGTCAGTAGTACAACTTTCTGTTTAGTCAATCGAATTTGCAGTTCATTCCTTTCCCGTATAAACTCAGTTTGCTTCATCGAATATAGTTTGTTTGCTGCTGGATATTGATAAGAGTTGAGGTTCTTCGTCTCATTTTGTCTACTATTTCATCTTTTAGTTTCGATTGTGACTTGAATATGTGTATAGATGTTGGAGGGCTATTTTTCTGATTGTTGTTACTCTTGTTGTCTCAACTTTCTTGGCGTAGCTATGATTAGTTTTCGAAGTGTCATACTAAGTCCTAGCTTGTTCTTGTTTATCATGAATCTGTAATGATGTGAAGTGTTCGATGTCGCTCTCTTCGTTCTTGCACCACAAGTTGGAGGAATGAAGCAAGACATCAATAATTCGAGTTCACTTAGTGTTTTATATTTGATGTTTTGAATCTGTAGCTGATTGTTTCAATTATTTTATTCCCCATTCATGCTCTGTCTGTTCGAAGTTCATCTTGTATGTGATAAATTGGTCAAGTTTCTTATTTGGTCTGATTTGAAATCTTCCCCATAATGTAGTGGTGTTCTGCTCCTATTGCGTTTATCAAGCATGAGTTCTTCTTTTCTTCTCTCCTGATAGTTTATGTTGATTGAGTTTCTTTTGTAGTCCAATCTAAGAGCTATTTTGTTGTTTTAACTTTCCTTTCGCTGACTATGCATTCATGAGAAATGTAGAGTTGTTCATGTCGTCAATTTGAGCTTAAAGTATTTGGCAGTACCACTTTCTCTCATTTATCTTCATTGATCTGTTTGTGTTATCAGACTATGAGAAATATCTAGTCATGACCCCATTCATTCTTTCATGCTTTAGTTATTAATTGATT
Source organism: Solanum bukasovii (assembly GCA_029582585.1). Classification (NCBI taxonomy): domain Eukaryota; kingdom Viridiplantae; phylum Streptophyta; class Magnoliopsida; order Solanales; family Solanaceae; genus Solanum; species Solanum bukasovii. The sequence continues at coordinate 11,211 of JAJOOI010015615.1, read as the reverse complement.
TGTTGTTTTGTGCTTGTCGAGTCTAAAATTACATGATCTTTGAACATTATGTTAGACTTGCGATTGGATTCATTTTATTTGAAGTTTACTGTTGATTGTAATTCATTTAAGGATGAATTTAGATCAATTAAAATTTATGTGGATACTTTGCTACTGCCCTTGCAAATGGACGCTAATGTATATTTTTCTTTATGTTCTTTTATTGCATGAATCCGTCCGAGCCTCATGGGCTTTCACCCTTCTTCCGCATTTCATTTGGGCCATGAAGGCCTAAATTTCTTTATCTTTGAGTCAGCCAGCAGGGCATCAATGTACAGGGTCAAAATCGAAGATGAAACACATGCATAAAACTTGAGATATATGTTTCCAAAGTTCATGAAAGAGCTGTATATCGGACGTATACAACGGTATACACCAATATACATGGTGAAAACATTGAGATACAGGCCAAAAAAGGTCAAAATACAGGAATACAGGGCTGATATTAGAAAGGCAGGCTTTGGAGGACCTAAAAATGGACTATATATCAGTCATATACATTGTGTATACATCATATATACATTTTGTGTATATCATGACATTTGAGAGTGAAAAGGGTACCAAAGGCCCAAAAGAATGGCCGATTAGCAGAATTTTGATTTAAATAGGCCCAAACTCATGTTTTGGGTATTTTTAGTATTAGGACAGGTTCACGAATTTGGGTCAAAGGCCCGAATTTGATATTTCTTCTCTCTTGTATTTATTTGTTATTGTATTGACTAACCTTTTGTTTGAATTGATTTTATTTAATTAAATTCCCCAAATGAAAGTCAATTCTCCTTTTTTATGTTCAAATAATTAAAATAATCATATTTTTATTTATTACTTAGTTTTATTCTATTTTCTTAGTTATCTTGTCAACATGAATTATTTTCCCTTAAAGATCCCTTTAGTTTATATCACTTCAAAAATAAAAAATGGATTTTATTACTTAATTAATTATTTTTTTAAAGTTAGTCATTTTAGTCAAATTGTCGGTCAACCAAAAGTTAGCGGACATTTCGAAGGCGTAACACTTTCTCGGAATGTACATTGAACTCGAACCCTGTTTATTTCAAATGATTTTTTCTATTTTAAAGTCATTTGAATTTTATAAGTTTTCTTAATTTCTTTCAAAAATTAAGTGGCGACTCTCTTTTGAAAATCGATTTTTCTTCAAAACATAAGTTGAGTCGATTTTTCATATCAAGTCATTTTTCTTTTATTTTTCGAGTAAAACACTATACCCTCGGCAAGGTATAGGATGGCCCTGATAGCGTGAGGCAAAACACTGTATCATCACACTAGCTCTAAGTGATGGTTGTCGGTTAGAGAAACTCCCACATAAGTAATTGTATTCTTATATACACAGCTTATTGTATTTTTACATACATTTCAGAGTTATATGTATCTTTGCATACACACAAAGTTGACAACATGTTCTAAACAACTTTTCTTTATATTGCACTTATTTTAAACTGCTTTATATTGAAATAGTCCAGTTATGTTGAGTTGAGTTGAGTTGAGCCAGGTAAGTTCTTCAGTTCCTTTCAAGCTTATGTCTTGTTTTAGAATTCCCCTCGCTTACTCGTACATTCAATGTATTGATGTCATTTGGCCTGCATTTTATTATGATGCAAACACAAGTAACCAGGATCAGCATCCAGCGCCTCGTTGATCCAATTGAGCATTCAGAGTCAGTTGGTGAGCCTCATTGCTTTCTGGAGTCTCCTTTGTTATCATTTACTTTTTCGTATTTCATTTGTGAGGATGATCAGAGGTCTTGTCCCGACATCCATCTCAGTTGTTTTAGAGGCTTCATAGACAGTCATATGTTAGTTCTTTAGTCTTTTCATTGTCATTATGTTCTGTTAAGACTTGAGGTAATTGCCTTAATGGCTAGTTGAATGTTCCTTTATAACATTCCAGTTTATTACATTGATTTATCTTTGTTGAGTTGAGTCTTCCGCTGAGTAACTAAGTCAGGCCAAGGGTTCTCTTAGGGACAACAATGGTTCTCGAGTGCCAGTCCCGTCCAGGGTGTAGGCTTGAGACGTGACATATATATATATATGTAAATATTTTTGCTTCAAGTTGTAATTTTTTTTATAGCAATAAACCAATAAATTAACGTTGATAAATAAATAGAATTTAACCTTCCCATTTTTAATTCATTGTTAAAATAGAAAGTCTTTATACTAGTAATTAGATGGAGTTAATAAATCATGTCACTAACCTAAAAGGTAGGCATTTTTTGTTTCTCAAAAATGTTGTTACATACTTGTGGTGGTCAATAAATTGGAGATAGAGTAAGCAAAATACACTCAAATTAAAGATGAAGTCGATTAATATTTTGAGTTTCCTGTTGCTCTCTTTGTTTCCCTTTGTTGCCTTTTGTCGATCTTTCACTTCCCAAAATCCCATTGTTCTCCCCACAACTACTACTAATAATAATGATGATGATGATGTAGCCGGCCCCTCAAGTGTTGGACATGGACGGCCTACCACTTACATTGGTGAAAAATACATTATTCATAATCCTCTCATTGGAGGCGGATCCGTATATATACTTGGCCAATATTGGACACCATGAATACCCAAACACCGTGTTGCAGCACGTACTATCAAATTCCTTCTTAAGGTTGATAATGATGATGATATTAAGGTGCGTGAAACGGATGCCATTGATATAATGTTCTCAACAGTTGATATATCTAGTCCGTGTTTTAACGAAACTATTTGGAAAGTTGATGATAAAGTGGTACCATAGGAAATGAAAGCAATTACTTGTTCAAGATAATGAAACATGAGGTACAAGAATTGGAAAATGGGAGATTGGTACAAGATCGAGCAATAAGCTCGATCCGATGCTTATTCACTCATCATCTACAATGGGAGATTTTTCATCACCCTCCAACAATTCTGGAACCATTATTGCACCTGCAGCATCTGCTATGGACTCCAGTCACCCCTATTATCTTCACCCCTCTGATTCTCCTGGAATGAACCTCATAAGCACTGTGTTTGATGGACGAGGTTTTACTGGTTGGAGGAGATCGATCTTGATAGCTCTTTCAGCTAAAAGGAAGCTAGGCTTCATCAATGGCACCTGTCAAGCACCAGCTTCCGATGCTTCTAATTTTTCTCAATGGAATTGTTGTAATGACATGGTAACCTCTTGGTTACTCAACTCATTGTCCAAAGAGATTGGAGATAGTGTCATCTATTCCAACACTGCTAAGGAGCTCTGGGATAGCCTCGAACAAAGGTTTGGTAAGTCCAATGGTACCAAACTTTTTCACCTTCAAAAGGAACTTAATGAATTAGTACAAGGTAATTTTGATATATTAGGTTATTTCACTAAGTTGAAATGTTTATGGGATGAGTTGGACTCTTTAAATGCAAATATTACTTGTTCTTGTGTCTGCGTTTGTAATGGAAAATCCAAAATCTCTAAGTCTTTACAGGATCAAAGACTTATTCAGTTCCTAATGGGTCTAAATGACACCTATGGTCAAGCCAAAGGTACCATTCTAATGATGAATCCACTTACAGGGATGGATCTTGCATATTCTCTGTTATTGCAGGATGAAGATCAGAGGGAAATTTATCAGCATACTCAAACTGCCCCAGACTCATCTTCCTTTATGGCAGTAAATCATGGAAATCATAATCACAAATCTGGTTCTCCAAATCTTAGAAATGGAAATGGTAATCAGAATTTCAAGAATGGATATAGGGGGCAGAAGTTTGGTGTCTACCCTCAGAAATCTGGTTTTACTTCTCAAAGATCTGGAATCAATACACAAAGAACCAAAGGGAAGAAAAACAAGTACAACCCAAATGTTACCTGTACATATTGCTTTAGAACTGGACATGTCATGGATGATTGCCATAGACTGCATGGGTACCCTGAGGATTTTGAGTTCACTAAAGGGAAAAACTCTATGATCAAAGGGACTGCAGCTTTTGCAGGAGAGGACAACTCTTATCAGTCTTCTAAGGAAGAAGGCACAACCAATTTTCAGCATTTTACTAAGGAACAAATGGCAGAAATCACTCAAATGGTGAAGGAAATCCAGATGTCTCAATCAGTGCCTTCAATAGAGATAAATGCAAATGGTGTAGCTGGTACCATCCTTAAATACTCAGGCACATGTTTTTCAATTTTTAATTCTGAAACTTGGATTATTGACTCAGGAGCATCAGAACACATGTGTTTTGAAGCTTCTTCTTTCTCCTTTATAAAACCCCTTCCTGTTCCCATTAACATTAGTTTACCTAATTCTTTCAAGGTAGCTGTCACCCATATCGGTAGTGTTTCCATTCTGCCTAACCTTACTCTAACCAACGTCCTTCATGTTCCTGTTTTTAAGTAAAATCTTCTTTCTATACATAGGTTGTGTGATCAAATCAACTGGAATGTATTGTTTACTTCTAGTGCATGTCTCTTGCAGGACCTTCTAATGAAGAGAGTGGTAGCTTTTGGTGAACTTAGAGAAGGATTATATTTTCTGCAGCCAACTAATTTTAGGCCTACTTTAAATTTTGTCAAGCAATTTGTCTCTTTTTCAAAAGAAAGCAATTCTAGTTTTATTCCTGTTTCTTGTCCTGTTCTTTGTGATGCTCTTTCAAATGTAAGCCTTTGGCATATGAGACTTGGGCATTTGCCCCTATCAGCAATGAAATTATTTAATTTTATCAAACATTCTTCTGATTATACTCTTATTTGTCATATTTGTCCTCAAGCTAAACAAACCAGGTCCTCTTTTTCCACTAGTTCAATCAAAACTAAAGGAACTTTTGACTCAATTCACATTGATATTTGGGGTCCTTATAAACATGCTACTCATAATGGTTACAAATACTTCCTTACCATAGTCGATGACCATAGTAGAGGAATATGGACATTTTTGCTAAGCACTAAAAACAATGCTTTTTCGGTTTTAAAGTCCTTTTTATCCATGGTCGAAAGACAGTTTAACAAGAAGGTTAAGTGTATCAGGTTTGATAATGCTTTGGAACTTGGCAAAGAAACCCTTGCAGCTGCCTATTTGCAAGAACATGGTATTTTACATCAACAAAGTTGTGTCGCCACCCCCATAACAAAATGGGGTGGTAGAACGAAAACATCGACATCGTTTGGAGGTTGCTAGAGGTCTGTTTTTTCAATCCCATGTGCCCATTTCTTATTGGGGCGAGTGTGTTCTAACAGCTACACATTTAATCAACCTTTTTCCTTCAAAGGTTTTACATGGCAAGACACCTTATGAAATCCTCTTTCACCAGCCACCTTCATACTCTTCTTTAAAAATTTTTGGTTGTCTTTGTTATTGTTCCACCTTAACTCAAGAAAGGAGTAAATTTGATCCCCGAGCTACGAAATGTGTTTTCTTAGGCTACCCTCATTCCCAAAAAGGGTACACAGTCATGGACCTCACCTCTAAGAAAATATTTGTATCCAGGGATGTCGTTTTTTATGAAGGTCAGTTCCCTTTTGCTACATCTTCTACCTCATCCTCTCAACTGTTTACTCATTCTCCCTCTTATTGTGATGTTCCAGATCAACCCCTTTCTCCTCTCACTTTTAATAATCACGTCTTTTCTTCTGTTCCTCCACCACATTCCTCTCCTAACATTGTTGATCCTCCTTCACCAGACCCTGTCATTCCTTTTATCCCTTCTCAAAGAAGATCAGAAAGGCTTTCTCATAAACCAGGTTATCTTAAGGATTTCATATGCAGTAGTGTTTACCTCACTAATCTTACTGACTCGTGCTTTGTTTCCCCTCCTCCTACTCAAGTTTTTTCTTTTAATACTCTGTATGTTCCTGATTAGCAAATTTTCAGATCCCTCACCAATTTTACTGAACCTACTAGTTACTCTCAAGCTGCTGCACACCCTGAATGGGTATCTGCTATGGCTGCGGAAATTATAGCTTTAGAACTCAACGACACTTGGGATGTTGTTTCACTACAGCTAGGTAAGAAAGTTTTACCTTGCAAATGGGTATACAAGATCAAACTTCTTTCCGATGGTTCAATTGAAAGATTTAAAGCTCGATTTGTGGTAAGAGAGGACATTCAAAGAGAGGGAATTGACTACAATGAGACTTTTTCTCCTGTTGTCAAAATGACAACCATCAGGTGTCTCTTAGCAGTGGCAGTGAAGAAATATTGGAAAGTTTCACAATTGGACATCAATAATGCCTTCTTACATGGTTCATTAGAGGAGGAAGTTTTCATGAAATTCCCACCCGAGCTTATTCCTCCATTACCTACCTATGTTTGTCTTCTTAAAAAATCTCTATATGGTTTGAAACAAGATTTTCGACAGTGGTATTCTCGACTTGCTGGTGCTCTAAGCTACAAGGGATACATTTCATCTTTGAATGACTACTCTCTGTTTTTTAAAAGATCTGCAGGCCTTATCTCTATTGTTGCAGTTTATGTGGATGATGTTCTTTTAACTAGTGATGATCTTCATGAAATTGCTAAAGTCAAATCTTTTCTCAATGCTGAATCCAGGGTGAAGGATTTAGGGGACATAAATTATTTTCTTGGTCTGGAAATTATTAGAGAGAATCAAGGTTTTATCATCAGTCAACGCAAATTTGCTCTTGACCTTCTCAAAGAATTTGATACTTCAATTGTTTCCTCTGTTACTTCTCCTTTGGATCCTTCTATCAAACTACATGCAGATGTTGACATACTTCTTTCTGATCCTACCACTTACAGGCATTTAGTGGGGAAATTGAATTATCTGACACATACTCGTCCAGACCTTGCTTTCCCAGTGTTGAAACTCAGTCAATTTATGCAGCGACCATTGCACTCTCATTACTCTGCTACTCTTTGTGTATTGAAATATCTGGCTTTGGATCCAGGGCAAGGGATTCTCTTATCGTCTGCCCCTTCCTTATCTCTAAATGTTTTTTGCGATGCCGACTGAGCATCTTATAAGGATTCTCGTCGGTCGATCAGTGGATTCTTCATTACCCTTGGTGGTTCCCCCATATCATGGAAATCAAAGAAGCAAGCTTCTATTTCCCTTTCTTCAGCAGAGGCAGAATACAGGTCCATGAGAAAAGTCACTGCCGAGATAACTTGGCTCATCCGTTTACTGGAGGATCTTTCCGTCCCACCATCATTACCTGTTCCTATTAACTCTGATAGTCAAGCTGCGATTCATATCGCCCACAACCCTGTTTTCCATGAGAGGACAAAGCATGTGGAACTTGCTGTCACTTTGTTCAACAACAATATGCATCTGGGCTGATCTCTCTTCAATTTGTTCCTTCAAAGCTCTAGCTCACGGATATTTTCACAAAGCCTCTTTCTGGCGCTTCCCATCATGGCATTTTATCCAAGTTGGGGGTTTCTTCTCTCCCCTTCAACTTGAGGGGGGATGTTGGCAAACATAATTCCCACTCATCTATTAACTGCAAAAAGAAAGAAATGAAAAAGAGCACGTGAGCAGCACACTGTATCAACATAGGAAGGAATAAAATTAGTTAGGTTGTTAGAATATTTCTACAAGATTTAGACAAGTGTACAACTGAGATTTTCTGTATTTTTCTTTTTTCTTATTTTCCTGCACATAATACTTGTATATAAAGATTGAAGGTGATGATCAATAGGGTATCAGAAAAATTCAACAAACGTCTCCTACATTTCCTACAGGGTACGGGGTGCTCACAAGATCAACTACTATTCATATTAGTGGTCTAATTTAGTCTCTACAATATAATTTCCCATGTTTATATAGCTATTAAGAGCCTATTTAATTTAGTTTTTACTTTATGATTTATAAATTAAATTCATAAGTTAGAATTTGTTTGAGTTAACTTAATTTTAAGTTCTTTTAAATCAAGAATTTTTTTTAAGAAATTCTAGCTATGAATTTGAAAGCCAAGGGTAGTATCTAATGATAGCTACGAAAATTCTTTTTTCATATCTATCCACAAATTCATTAAATTTCTTAGTTATAAAAATCAAATTGACAAAGTTATATTTTCTTAACTTTATTACTATATCAAGAGCCCGTTTGATATTATTGTTGAGAAGTCAAAAGCATGGTCAAAAGTATTTATTTTGAGAAAACATATTTTTTTGCTAATCAATAAAACTATTTTTAAATGAAATCTGGGAAAAAACTGAAAATTTATGCTTCTTGAAAAAAAAACATAGGCAGAAAACTGTTTATAAACCAATATATCCCTTACATTCATTTATTTTTGTGGTGAAATTTTCGTATCTCGTGATTTAATTTGTGAACGATTTTAAATTTATTTTACTTGATATTTTTTATTATATGTAAATCATCATGTTAATATTATATCAATATATAACTTTTTTTATTCAGCTATGTATAATATTGATTGAAAATTTGAATATGTATATTTATTTTAATTTAATTAAAATAAAACTTTAATTAAAAAAAATTATAATAGATATTTAAAATAATTTTATTTCTATAAAATAATTTTACTATTAAAAGTGCATTGATACTTGTTTTTTTTTCGTAATTTGACTCTCAATTTTTTTTAAAAAAAAATTTATCCAAACACAATTTGCTTATCAAAAGCAATTTTCAAATGAATTATTCAAACACAAATTATTTTTTTCAAAAGTACTTTTCTGAAAGCTATTTTATTTTTAAAAAAGCTAAACAAGACATTTCTAAAAATAAGCAATTTTTAGGAAGTCTTTATACTACAATACTTATTTTCTTTAAGTTGATATTATATCTCTGAAATATTTATAAAAAATGAAGGGTGTGACTTGAAATGAGAATCTTTTTTATGCAATGACAAAAGAAGTCCTTAATTTTAATGCTTTGATAAAAAAATTGAGAGTCTATTTAAGTGAAACAAAGAGTGGGTATCTTGCTACCCTACTACCTTCACTTCATTGTACATGTAGTAGGTTGGATTTACCAAAAAAAGTTTAAAATATCTTTAGATTATGTGAATTGATATAAAATTACTATTGAATTCGAAATACCTTTAACGTCAACTCTGACTTTATTTAAACGGTCTATTATGTATGTGTGTGGACATTTAATTCCGGTAGGTGGTATATATGTGTGTGTGGTGGACGTCTTAATTCCAGTAGGTGATATTGGTAGGGGACCATTCATGGAATTTACTGTCCAAAAATTAGGTTAAATATTCATGTCATTATAAATTATTTCGTTAACGCTATTTGAGAAATAAACTATATTTAACTATAAAATAATTTTTTAGACAATTTAAAAAGAAAAATAAGAGACAAAGGATGTGTTATATTATCACAAGACATTTGCATATGATGTGAAAATTTTATGAGAGGTGGGGACAGAGAGTAGAAGGATAGGGGTGTGGGAGTGGAGGTGAAGATGAGTTTTGTTGTGAGGGATGGACACAATTATATAGATTATATGCCACTTATGTGTAACCTGTTTTTTCTATTTTTACTATGAGAAATTGTTTCTCTATTTTCAAAAAAAAAGAAGAACTAAATCTTTTTTGAACTAACAAACATGAGAAAATTAAAAAGTATGAAGTCGAAAATACCGAGAGTTGCATAGCCATTGCTGTGCTTGCATAGCAACTAGGGGTGTCAAAACAATAAAAAAAATATGTAGGTAACATGTCTAATCCTCCTAGAATTAATGAGTTGGATTCAAGATTGGGTCAATCTCAACTCATTTAAAAATAATTTTCAATTGAGCTCAATTTAGTCTTCAATCTCAATCCGTTTTAAGACTCTTTATTTGCATATGTATAATCTATTTTCTCGTATTGAAGGTATGAATTACTATCTATTTTATTTATCAATTTATAACTTCTTTTAATTTTATTTTCTTGAGTTGAAATTTAAATTGTGGTCATAGAAGATAAATATCAATATGTTAAAATTGTTGAGACTAAGCGGGTCGAATTGCGACTCAATCATTTTTTAGCTCTTTTGAGCCTAAAGTAAATTTGAGCAGGTCATAACTCAACCCAATTTCCATTTCAATACATGTTAATATCTTCAATTTCAATCCAACTCACTCTTTGGACATCGCCAATACCAACTAATTTGTTGAGTCCGGAGCCAAAAGGGCTACAATTTTTTTCAAAAATTTCAAAAGGGCAACAAATTTAGACACCATCTAAATTAGGTTTCCCGCCGCAAGACACGGAAGCCAATGCGCCTTACAAGGCACATAGGTTGCCGCATTTTTCAGCCTTTTTTAAAAAAAAATTGTCATAAAATTTTATTGTATTATTTTAACACATTTTTTATAATTAGCAAAAACCTTAAGAAGAGTTTAATACCACCACATTATAAGTTTAAGTGCCTACTTGTGCACACCCAAAGTTAAAGGGCATAGTTGCCAGCTGACGCCAAGTTAATGGTCATGTTTATATATTATGCCTATATTATAACTATATATCACATGCAACTAGGGCATTGTAGCAATGTGGTGGTCTATAAATTGAACATATACTAACAGCAAGCAAAATACACAAGAGTGTTTAACAATATGAAGTCCATCAATATTTTGAGCTTGCTCTTGCTTTCAACTAGGGGTGTACAAAAACGAATCGAAAATCGAACCAAATCGCAAATCGAGTCAAATTGGAAAAAAAACCCGACTAGTGGTTTGGTATTGGAAAAAAATACCCGACTATATTTGGGTTGGTTTGGTTTTAACTAAAAAACCCAACCCGAGACCAAACCAACCCGACATTATATATGTAATTTTAAAATTTTATTTTATACATAAAAATATTTACTTTGATATAATTTTAAAATATTTCTTATATTATTTCATAGTTTTTATATTTTAATATGTTATTTCAAGTTTAAAGCTTAGAATTCGGAATGGTCCAATAAAGATTATAGTTCATAGATGTTGATAATTATAATAAAACTTAAATCAAAATCAAATTAATACTAGTGCAAAAAGAAAATCAATTCAACACTAAGAATGACAATAATATTGAATATTTGTATTTTAGTTTTACATTGGTTTAGACAATTAAATTACATAATCTAATTTTAATTTTATTTAAATATTTAGTAATGTAACTAATACTTATTAAACTTATTTTAGCATGATTTAGTACTTTTAAATTATGATCATTTTCATTATGACTTTGCAATATTTATTTTATATGATGATTTCATTATTATATTTTATTGAATATTTTAGTGTCAT
>JAJOOI010015614.1:0-14379 GCA_029582585.1 Solanum bukasovii | reverse complement strand
TTATTTTGAAAAGAAAGCATCATTAATAGTAGCAAAACTGAATGTAAAATCTGGGATTACAGACAATGAAAATGAAGAACAGAGATTCTACGACATATCGAAGAGGAGTCACCGAAAAAGGATTCAAACAAAGGAACAAATAAGCGACAATACTAAATACTAAACGACAAAACCCAACTTCCACATTAATATGAATCAAGGAAATCCATTAAGAACACATATATAGCAAATTGAAGTCATCAGTTCTCATCTACAAACAACAGTGACACAACAACAGAGTAGCGAGTCATATCAGAAATAGAAGAAGACGAGGAGAAGATTATGAAGGAAACGTTACCTTTCTCTGGGCAGCGACCAGACAGTGACCAGCTTGGAGACTACTTCACCACCAAAATAAGATTTCAAGAATTTCGTCGAGCAAAGCAGAAGCAAGAGAGGTTAGAGACTAAACAAAATTTGAAAAATATTCAAAATCAGAAATTAGAGCAAAGTAGAAGCAAGCGAGTGCACTACGTTTAATTTTGGCATATCCTTGATAACCACATCCCGTTCCCCAGTTGTTTTTCACCAAATAGAACTCAACGCCCTCCTCTTCATCGCACCAGAAGCTCACCGAACAGATGAAAAAAAAGAAATTACCAAAGGCAGAAGCTCACCTTTCACCTGAGGATGAAGGAGACAGGAGCAATTTCACCTTTCGCCTGAGGATGAAGGAGACAAGAGCAATTTCACCTTTCACCTGAGACGGGAGTCATTTCACCTGAGACGGGAGAAATTGAAAGGAGAAGGAGACGGAGATTTCACTAAGAGAAATTTTACCTGAGACAGAGCTTTCACCAAGAGCTTTCACCTGATACAGAGCTTTCAGCAAGAGTTTTCACCTGATACAGAGCTTTCACTAAGAGCTTTCACCTGAGCTTCTGCTAGATGGGAGCTTTCACTAAGAGAAAACCCTATTTTTTACGGATAGTGATTTTTTGTTTCCTTTTTGTGTTTTCTATGGCCTGATGACTTGGTTAAAAAAATTGCAACAAACTTAACGACGGATTATGACATCCGTTGCTACTAAATAAATATAATTATTTACATTAAATTTTAGCGACGGATATTTCCGTCACTACATAATTTAAATTCCATAAAAATATATTTATAATTCTAGCAACGCTTTTTCGTCACTAATTCCATCGCGGAATATTAATAAATTTGTAACACCTACTTTGTTGCAGAATCCGTAGCAAAAATTAGGGCACCAAAATTTCCCGCTATTTTTTAGCGACAAAAAATATATTCCGTCGCCAATCCGTCGCTATATTATAACTCAAAAAATTATTTGTAACTTTTGCAACGAAATGGCTACTTCGTTGCGAATCCGTTGTTATATAGTGACGGAAATTAATTCGTCGCTAATATCCGTCGCTAAACACTGTTTTTTTTGTAGTGATTGTAGAAGAAAAAACCAAACTCTAATAGTAATCTCATGTCCCCGCATAAAGAAGGTTGTGGTGCTGAATGTGAACAAATTTAAACAAAATAAAACTCACTGTGAATCACATATTTTCATGACAGAATCTGTTTATGCTATAAAGCAATTTATAGGAGTGGGATGGTCTTGAGTTTGAATTCTATGTTGGCATAAAATTTGTATGAATTTGGTATATTTGTGAACCACACATGTTGAAACTTGAATATCTATATTTATATTCATTGGCATAATGAGATGTGACCTGACCTTGTTAATGTATATATAGAGTATACTTTTTATTTCTACAAAATGTATTTTGTCTTTATTGATGGCATAAAATTGGTAAATTGTATGTATATATAGAGTGTTCACAATTTGAATTAAATTGATATGATTTTGGTATACTATGTGTATATATTTTGCATGAAGCTGGTATAATTTTGGTATATCTTTTTGTATGTTCTCAATGGTTATAGTTGGTATCAAATAAAAATTATATTTCATGAAATTGATATATTGTGTATATACACTTGGCATGAAGTTGGCATGAATTTGGTATATTTTTGTGCTTGTTCTCACTGTTCATAGTTTGTATCAAATAACAATTTTATTTCATGAAACTGATATGAAATTGATATACTTTGTGTGTATATATATATATATAATGGTGTGTATAACATTGGTATAATTTTGGCATGAAGTTAGTACGAATTTGGTATATATTTGTATATGTTCTCACAGTTCACAATTTGTAACAAATATATATACTATTTCAGGCTAGAAAGATATATACCTGCTGATCTTCATACACAAATATGAAGGGTTTTGCCGATCTGAAGAAATTCTCAAGCAAAGAGCGAATTTGATGGACCACGCATACCAAAAGAGCTAGCCTACTCTTTGTCAAGTCTATTTATTTATTTATTTATTGTATATAATGGAGTGTATATAATTGGTATAAGTATTATTTATAGATTGTAATATTGAATTTAGAGGATATACTTTAGATTATTTAATGAATGAAATTGGTTTATAAAGTGGTTTCATGTATGTAATATATGTATATAATGTCTGTGAAAATTGGTATGCAAACTAGTGATTACCAAATTTTATATGTTAGTAACTATTTTAGTGGATGAGAGAGGTGTACAAACTGATATCTATGAATTGTAATGTTCAATTTAGGTTATATTGATTTGTATGCCAATTTCATACCCTATCATACTTGTTTTAATTAAGAATTTATATTATGTATCTCCCTATTGAATCAATATTGAATGAACTGTACCCTATTTCATACTGGAAAAAAAAAGAGAAAAAAATATTTTACTTTTCAAAATTTATATAAAAAATAAATAAATAAATTTAAATATCATAGATGAAAGTAGGGTTCTGTATCTGTTGGTTCGGTTCGATTTTGGAATTTATCGGTTTTACTTATTGGTTATTGATTTGTAATCATGTTAAACCATTATGGAATCGTTAAGATCAATTTATCGGTTAGTGATCGTTATCGGTTCGGTTATCGAGCTAACTGTTAACAGTTCACACAATTTTAATTGGGAATTACTAATGGACTAATCAGTAATTAACAGTAAGCAGTAGCCAATAGTCACTGATGAACTTTTCCATGTTAGTCCATTACTACATAAAACTTAATAAAACTCCATATTAACCTGGATAGAGATGTCAATATTGCCCAAACTGACAAACTCGAAAGGATTCCTCATAACAACCAAGCGAATTTTGATATGAACTATACAGATAAACCATTACAACACTACTAATGAAAACCATTAATGATCATAAGACCATTACTAATAAAAACTTTTTCATTGCAGATTGTAGTATTGCAATATTGTAGGTATATCTTAGTGACTCAATCATTGTAATGAGAAGATAAAAACAAAGAGTTAAAGTAAAGGAACCAACCATTTGAACCTCAATTTAGACACTTAGAGAATGATATTCATTATAATTGTCGGCGTGGGAGCAGTGACAGTGAATTAATGAGTGATGTCGCAGCTTTGATATATTATTGTGAAATTTGAGTGTCAACTATAAAGTCACTATAAAGAGTCTGAAAACTGAAGGGTAGACCTAAAGGCTAAAAGTGTCTAAGGACTTAAGTGATATAAATGTAATTAATTAAACTTCTTATCGGGTTATCGGGACAACTGATTAGAAATATGGTCAAACTGAGACCAAATTGATAAGTCGATAAGAAGTTTATAGTACACTGAGACCTGAACCGTTAAGCCATAACCCGAAACATTGAGGTCAATTCGAATTTTCAGTTTCGGTTCAATTTTGCACAACCCTAGATGAAAGCATAAAATTTGTATTGAAGATAAATAGGAAAGAAGAAGGAAATAAAGTGTGTATGAAAAAGTTAAAGAAACAATAATGTGGATATATTAAGGGAGAAAATTGTGTCAGAATATTAAGGAGAGATTTCAAAAATAAAACATATTTAAGAAATAAGAATACTAATTTAAACAAAACGATTTTCAAATAAAAAATAAAAAATAATACCAGTTTTTAAAACAATAAAGAAATCCTGGAAAGAAAGAGGAAAGAAAACTAAAATAGGAGATTATTACTATTAATTAGGAGATTAATAACAACCAAAATATTGTCCAATTAAATGAAGAAAATCAAGGATTGATATATTTTGTCATTTATAAAACACTATATTTAAGGGAAAATATATTGTTATTTAATTGATTAAGAATTATTTTAATTCATTTTACATTTTTTTCATTTCTTAATTAATTTATTATTTGTTAGGTAATATTATATGTTGAAAACTAAAAAGTAGTGTTAAGATTAGTAATATTCACTCTTAAATGTGTCATTTATTAAATTTTCTCATAAATATTCTCTAGTTATATTTGTTAACAATATAATTATTTGTGTTTTTTTAATTTTTAATTTTTTTGTATAAATCCCTTTAGATTTCACGACTCGATGTGTGACAACATTTTATCTTTTAAGAGTGAACGGACCAGGGACTCGGAGCAAACATTAATAAGACAATTCAATTGTGATACGGTCAATTATATTCGATTTATGTTTCCTATAGCCAGTCCATAAAAAAAAAAAAAAAAAAAAACCAACTATTTGTTTCTAATGGTCCAACTTATAACTGTCTCTAGTGTGAATTGTGAGATTTTTTTGTTATAGTTCAAAATAAGTAAATTTAAAGTTTATGAGAATTGTTGAGGCCTTTTCATATATTAATCTTTTTTTAAATGAGGTTTCTACCTACTTTATAATTTCAAGGTCAATAGTTTCTGGATAATCAAAATGGGGATTGGATCCTGTCTAGTAGGCATCCCCTTCAGCTTTGTCCATTGGGCCTTTAAAATGGTTACACGTGTACACTTAAATGTTGAATGGACTGAATTAATTTTATTAATTAAAACCTTCTAACCACAGTTAATAACCTCTCTCCCTTCATCTCTCATGGTTAGACTATTTATCAATTTAGCATACACCAAAGAACAAGCAGGTATGGCAGCTCCGATGAGCCCGATTCCGATTGCCAAATCCTCACTTTTTTCTTCTTATAAATTAGAATATAATTGCACATATAAAACCCTATACCAAATTAAAGATTTGCTAGTTTGGAAAAACCTCAAGCTGCACACTTATAATGACTAGTTGAAATCACCAAATTGTTCATTATTAAGGAAAATTGGAAACTTAATCAGTCTATTTGGATTGACCCATTGACTGCTTAGTGAATGGAAGAACGAATTTCAAGAATAGAACAAATCGAAAGTGGGTTCTTTAGGCGGAGAAGGTGGTTTAATGGTCGACGGTAATGCTAGTTGATTAACAAGAAATTATATAGAAGACGTGGAGATTGAGAGAAACACATGGTGTCGGCTGCAGCAGTCCACTGGTGTTAATTTAAGTCTATGCCACTCGAATTCCTGAAATTTCACAACATGAATATATCCATTGCTTTTTGTGTTATTTCTTCTCAGGAGATTTGGTAACACCAACAAAATGAGTCTTTGCCTCACGGAGAAAAGCATTTACCTTGACACCATGAGAGATGAAGGGAGAGAGAGGTTATTAACTGTGGTTAGAAGATTTTAATTAATAAAATTAATCCAGTCCATTCAACATTTAAGTGTACACGTGTAAGCATTTTAAAGGCCCACTGGACAAACCGGAAGGGATGCCTACTGGACAGGATCCAATCCCATCAAAATGGTAATAATGAGTAACTTTTAATTTTATGTCCTGAAGGAGCGTTTGATAGTTGGGTAGAAATATTAATTTTCATATAACTTATGCGATATTTGGTAGGTAGATAGGAAAAAAATTGTTCATTTATAAAATTAATACGATGTTTGGTTAACAATTTAATTTAAAAATCTGCATAACTAAGACATATAAGTTATGAGAGAATTTATGTATTATTCTGTGCACGCTAGAATAACTAATTCATGCATAAAATAAAGTATAATTTACATAAATCCCATAGTGTTAAAAGATAATTACATTATCTCCCTACTCTTTTTCAAATTACAAAAATTCCTAAATATTTATGAATTTCGGATACATTATTGGACTTCCGAATACATAGGAGATGGATGTATCTGAGAGGGGAGGGATGTGTCATAAAGGGGATAGGGATGTATTATAGAGGGGATAGGACATACGATACATGGGGAGGGATGTATTCCCTCGGATACATAGGGGAAGGATGTATCAGAGGGGGATAGGAATGTATCCGAGAGGGGATTGAAGGGATTTATCCGAGAGGGGGATAGGAATGTATCCGAGAGGGGATTGAAGGGATTTATCCGAGAGGGAGAATAGGGATGTATCAGCAAGAGGGGAGTAATGTATCAGAGAGGAATTTTTGAATTTTTTTTAAATGGTAGGAAATTTTAGAGAATATGGTAAAATAAGATGTATATTCAGGTAATTTTTCATGGAATAACTAATCCACACATTACTATTAATACTTGCATTTAGGGGTGTCGAAAGTGCAGGTTGTGTCGAAATTGGAGATATTAAAATGAGTTGAAATAGAAATTAGGTTGGGTCATGACCCGCCCAAATTTACTTTGGGCTCAAATGAGTTGGGTTCAAATGAGCTAAACACCGGTTGAGTTATGACCAATTTGACCCGCTTAATCTCAATAATTTTAACATATTGTTTTTCAACTTTTATAACAACAATTGGAATTGCAATTCAAAAAAATAACAAAAATAAGTTACGAATGGATAGATAAATCCTACAAGATATAAAATAGATAGTAATTTATACCTTTTCAATATGAACATTAATGCAAATAAAGAGTCTTATAATGGGTTGAAATTGGATATTAAAATTAGGCTCAATTTAAAATTCTTTAAAAATAGGTTATGACTTGAATGAGTTGAGATTGAACTCAATTTGGACAGATTGAACAGGTTACTTATATTTGAGCTCATTTTGACATCCCTACATGCAATAACACTAACCAACTATCAAACAACTCCTTAAATATTTTTTTTAAGAAGTGTTATACCCCACCAGTTCACTTAATAATATGAATCAGAAGGAGTAGTACCATTCATCTAACCAGATTAGGACACCTTTATTTAGTTTATTTATAAAAATTTAAATAGTTTACTCAGGACGGCGAATAAGTCGTTAGGTTACTATTATCAATGTGTTAGTTGTCCCAATATATGCATATATGGGCAGGTGAAAGGAATTTTCTAGTGAAATTAATAAAAGGAAGAAAGTCAACCATAACAACGGGAAAACATCTAATAAGCTTAGACCGAAAGATTACTATTATATGAATTAGTAAGTTTAATGGGAGAAGCAAGAATGTAAAAACCAAAAGGGCAAAAAAAATATTGGCAAAATTTCAAAAGAGTAAATAAATTTTGGGATGAAATCAAAGGGAAAAAGGCGCATGATCCCTTTTTTTGGGATAAAGGGCAAGGCGCAATGGTTCATACACCTTTGGTTTCGATCCCAAATTTGTCTACCTTGAAATTTTAGCATTATTTTTTTTGTTCGAGGAGGCACCCCTTCTCCCGAAGTTACGGGGCTGTTTTGCCAAGTATGCGTAACTAAAAGCTAAGCAGTCAAATAGTTGCTTTATTACTCAAGGTTTATGAATCTTTATTTTAACTTGCAAAAGAAAAAGGCAAATTTAGAAGAAAGTAGCAATTTCAATATGTGTATTTATTTTTTTTGAAAATAAAGGGAACTTTTGGTATGTACACATGCAGATATATATAATATTTTCTATACAGATGAAAACCTAGGCATAAACGTTCATGTCTAAAACAACCGGAAATGCAGCGAAGAATAATTAATGTCTTCAACCTCAAAATGGCGTTTCTTTGATGGTGCTGCAACAAGCGCCCTTCTTGCCAGCAACCCCATCACTTTCTCGGCCTTTATTAGCTCACCTGCACATCGAAGAATCGTTAATATCAATGTATTTAGGTTGTTGTTTGGTAAGGAAAGAAAAAACATGGATCCGATCCCTTACTAGTCTGTGTGATGACGACGAAAAATTCGCCATTTGCGGTGGCAGAAGCAGAGAGGCGGACAAGGATAGGGGTGACGATAGTAAGGACAGCCCAAAGGGACAATATCAAGACCAAGGTTCTCCCACTCATTTGTTTAACACTGAATTAATATTTCCTCCACAACATTATATATATGTTGTTAGGGTTGCTACCTCCAACAAGACCTTTAAACTAGCTGGCCATGTTTTAGGAACCAGTCAGTATGATAATATTAAAGAATTAAGGACAACTACTACTTTCACTCAATTGGACATTTATTATATACATATATGCATAAACATGACTTTCCCATGTGTAAGCATAAGTCAGATACTTTTGATAATGACATGCTGATTTTCATCCCTTATGGTTGTTAAGTTGTTACACCAATTGAGTACTCTATATGATTTAAAAAATACACCAGTCATATCCTCCTACCAAGTCAAGATTAGCATCCATACAGCCTGATTGGTAGTAGCCTCATCAGTTGAAAAGGAGTTATAATAATTAATTTATTATAACATACATTACCTCACAGTACATAATTCAAATTCTTAATGCAAATATTAATCTAGGGACAGAGGATTGATGCATTTATTAATTAAACTTAGGTCTTTCTCAAATAAAATGTGTAATTGGGAGAACACGAGATAAAAAGAACAATTGATTGAATTGGTAAAAGGCACCCTCACTTAATTCTTCTACTGAGAGATGGGGTAAAAGAAATATGCAACTCCTTCTATTCCTACTTTTCGTAAAATAATGGCAAGGAAATTGGTCTAACTACGCCTACCCACCCAATCCCACGCCCCCCCAACAACCCCCAATAAACCCTTTTATACACATCTCTCTCTCTCATACACATATTTACCTGCTATGTCTATATAATCTATGTCGTCATGTTGAATGTAAGGAAAATATTTTATTTCTAAAGAAAATTTTTAAATATGTATTTGAAAAGTCAAGTTGATGTGTTTAACAAGTTTTCTTTCTTGGGAAAATGGCAACAATGAAATACTTGGTGGTAGTATGCCATTGCTTTTGCCACCTCCCTTGAGTCTAGGGATGGCAATGGGGCGGGGTGGGGCGATTGCAGGGCAAACCCGCTTAAACCCGCTAAGATCTCAACCCGCCCCGCTCTGCCCCACATAACATATGTTGTTTTCAACCCGCCCCTATCCACCCTGCAAAAACCCGCCCCACCCCGCATATTTTATAAAAAGCATTTCAAATAATAGGCTCAGTAAGTTTTCAACTTAAGAAATTAAAAAAAAATTAGCTGTTAATCGCTAAAATTAACATGTTATAACATTATTTTAATATTACAATGTTTTATAACTCTTTTAGATATGTCAGCAACATTTTTTTTTGGTAGATTTGAATTGGTACATTTGATGTAATAACAAAATATTAAATGCATGTAGTGATATAATTTTTTCTTCTTTCTAGTTTCTTAGCCATTCAAAACAGTTTACATAAAGAAATTATTTTAATAAATAATGTTTTATCACTCTTATAACATGTAAGAAGTTAAAATTAAGTTTGAACCCACATGAAATCACATATACCCGCAACCCACCCCGTCCCACATTAATTTTAAAAAAAACCTACTTCAACCCGCCCCGCATAGCCTTAAACCCACCCCGCCCACATCCGCCCTGTCCCATTGTCATCACTACCCTTGACACTTGTTAAAGAAAAGGCAATTCTTCTAACCTATAAAATAGCACCTCATAATAATCATCAGAAAAATACTACAATACTTTCTTGCTCCCTCTTCTCACCCTCGTTCTATCTCCATCTCTCTCTCTCTCTCTTTTAGCTTCTTTAGATAATTAAATCTTTGGTTTTGTTACTTTATTTCACTCTAATAACTTGTCCATGTTAATTAATTTGCTGATTCTTGTATCCTCTATTTAAATAGGTAAGACTTGTTTAATCTTGGGGAATATTTCACAGTATCGCTGAAATAGTGTTTTAGTACAGTGTCCAGCACGACTCAAATACTATTATTTATATATCATCATAGTAATATTTATTTAATTTTCAGGACTACTATTTTTCTAAATAATAAGTTATATTATTATTATTATTGTGATATTTAATTATTCCCCAACAATCTAAGAAATCAGTGCATATAATATGTGTCTTGAAACTATTGATGATACTGATGTTGGTGCTACCCTAACTGCTATTGTTCATGTCATTCTGCCGTAAGCTTATGGTAAAGAAAATTACAGGTATGTAAATAGACATGGTTACAAATCCAATGCTAAAAATAAAACCTTCATGAAAAATACACCTCAATGCAAAAGAATATTAAAACAAAATGACAATCTCGCTAAGTTAAAAATAAATAATTTGGCTAAAACGAATGATATGATTATTGCGGTCATTTCAAATAAAAATGTTGAGGCCAATGTGAGAAATTGGGTGATAGATTCTAGTGCTACAAAGCACATTTGTATAAATAAATGATTTTGTGTCATACATCCAAGTTGAGAAAGGAGAAGAAAATATTTATTTTGCTGACTCAAGGATAGTTAAAGTACTTGGAAAAGGAAAAGTTCTTCTCCATATCTGGTAAGACCTTGACATTGAGTGATGTATTGCATGTTCCTGATATCTGAATAGGTTTGATTTCTGTGGGATTGTTAGGAAAAGGTGGAGTGAAGGTTTCTTTTAAAGATAATGAGGTCATATTGACTAAAAATAATAATTTTGTTGACAAAGAATTTCGTAACTATGGCTTATTTGTACTTGATATTTGTGATAATTTCAGTAGAAATGCATCTGCTTCTGTTTATATGACTGAGTCTATTTCTTTATGGCATGCAAGATTAGGACATATTAATGTCTCTTATATAAAAAATAAAAAAAAAAAGTAAGTGATCTATTGGTTTAATACCTGATTTAGACTCAAATAATTTTGATAAATGTGAAATATGTGTTGAAGCTAAAATTACTAAAAATCAAGTTTTTCAGTAAATAGAGAAACTGAGTTATTATCGTTAATTTACAGTGATTTGGGTGATTCGAAACAAACTATCATAACTAGAGGGGGTAAAAGATATTATGTGACTTTTATTGATGATTTTTCAGATTTACTAAATTGTATTTGCTTAGAAATAAAAAAAGATGCATTTGATATTTTTATTGCTTATAAGTATGGGGATGAAAATCAACTTAGTAGAAAAATTAAGATAATAAGATCTGATAGAGGTGAAGAATATATATCTTTAAATATTTTTCGTGAAAAAAATGTATTCATGAAGTAATCCCGCTTTATTCACTTGAGTTTAATGGAGTAGCTGAAATGAAAAATAGAACTTTAAAAAAAAATGATGAATTCCATGTTAATTAGTTCTAATGCTACTGATAATTTGTGGGGTGAAGCTATATTATCTGCATGTCACTTACAGAATAGAATTTCTCATAAAAGAACTGACAAAACTCCTTATGAATTGTGGAAAGGTTATAAACCTAATTTGAAATATTTAAAAGTGTAGGGGTGTCTTGCTAAAGTTTTGTTGCCTGAACCTAAGAAGAGAAAAAAGATCATAAATCTGCTGATTGCATGCCTATTGGATATGCTAAACATAGTGTTGCATATAGATTTCTTATTTTGAAAAGGAATGTGTTTGATTGCAATACTATTATTGAGTCAAAGAATGCTTAATTTTTCAAACATATTTTTCCACTGTGTAATAAAAAATTTCATCTACATGTTGAAAGAAATAATGATAATACCTCTAATATTGAGTAATTGCGAAGGAGCAAAAGTCCAAGAAAAGAATATTTCTCTTATGGAAATGATTTTCAAGCTTTTCTTGTTCATAATGAACCATTAAATTATTTTGAAGTTATATCTTCTTCTGATGCTATTTTTTGGAAAGTGACAATAAAAATTGAAATTGATTCAATGATGAAAAATAATACATGGATTTTTAAGATAAAACTTAATCCTAATGAATCTATAGATAAATATAAAGTTCGGTTAGTAACAAAAGGATTTTCTCAAAAATAAAATATTGATTATTTTGATACATTTGCACTAGTGACTAGAATTTCCTGTATTCGAATTTTAATTGCCTTAGCATCAATTTACAAGCTTTTTATTCACCAAATGGGTGTAAAATCAGCTTTCTTAAATGGTGATTTAGAAGAAAAAATTTATATGGTTCAATCTGAAGGATGTATTAAACCTAGACAAGAAAATAAAGTTTGTAAGTTAATTAAATCTCTTTATGGTCTAAAACAAGCTTCTAACATTGGCATGAAAAATTAGATCAAGTGTTACTGAGAGACAATTTTTCTTCTGTTGAAGTGGATAAATGTGTTTATACTAAAATGGTAAACAATGATTATGTGATAATATGTTTATATGTTGATGGCATGCTTATATTTGGTACTAGTTTAAATATCGTGAAAAGCACCAAAGTAATTTTGTCTACTAATTTTGATATGAGAGATCTGGATGAATTAAATATGATATTGAGAGTTAAAGTTATAAGGAATGAAGATGGTATAATGTTGTCACAAAAACATTAAGTGAAAAGACTTCTCAAAAAGTTTGAATGTTTCGAGGTGACACCTGTAGCCACTTCTTATGATGCTAACTCTCAATTGAAAAGGCAATGGTGATCCAATTGCTCAGTCTAAATATACTCAGTATAAATATACTCAATCTAAATATACTCAGTATAAATATACTCAATCTAAATATGCTCAAATTATTGAAAGTCTATTACATTTATTGAATTTTACTAGGCCTAATATTGTCTATGTTGTGTGTAGATTAAGTAAATATACTCATAATCCCAATAAAGAACATTGGTGTGGAGTAAATAGACTAATGAAATATTTGAGAGGAACCATGAATTATGATATCATGTATAGTAGATTTTCTACTACTTTAGAAGGGTGTTGTGATGCAACATGGATCTCTTATTCAGATGAGACAAAATCCACTAGTGAATATGTGTTTACCTTAAGTGATTGTGCAATATTCTAAAATCACCTAAACAGACGATCATTGCTAGATCGACTATGGAGTCAGAGTTTGTAGCTCTGGAGCTGATTAGTTCTGAGACTGAGTAGCTAAGAAATTTCTTACTGAATATCCTTTTAATAAAGGATGAATTGCCTCATGTGTCTGTACACTGTGATTGTCACGCTGCAATTGTTATTGCAAAGAATAAATCTTATAATTGTAAGAGCATACACATGAAATTGAGCCATGATGTCGTTAAGTAGCTGCTGAGAGATGGGATAATTGCAATTGATTATGTGAAGTAAGAATTGAATTCGGCCAATTCACTGACTAAACATATGGGAAGAAAATTAATTCTTCAAACCTCAATAGAGATGGGTTTAAGGCCAATGTGATTGTCAATAGATATGGCAACCCAACCTATGTGATTGGATATCCCATGAAGTAGGTTCATGTGGGTAATAACAAGTCAATATTGACACTGCGCACTAACTGAGAGTGCTTGAACTGCTACTTAAAATGAGGGATGAGTTATTAACTCTTAATGAATTCATAGTCCTTAATTAAGGATGGTGTATTTAAAGTAATATACACTTGTTGAACTCACCTATATGAGAAGTGGAGTGTGGCCGCTCCTATGAGACTTTGTCCTAGTCTTTAGAGCTCTCATGAATACCAGGCACGCGCATGGCCTTTTCGCACAAAACCCCGTTGAACATCAAAATTACTGAGGTCAAAATGTGATTGATAAAGTCTCTGTCTTACAATAAAACTTATTGATTCATAGAAATATTGTATTTAAGTTAAATTTTATCGACCTAAATTTGGTTCATAGTCCAAAAGATACCAAACTTATTGCATTTTGTAAATGAAAATTCATCAAGTTATAATTTTCTTCGTATAAATTCTTTTGAAATATGTGGGGGATTGCAAGGAAAATGTTTTATTTCAAAAGTTATTAAGGGCCTGTTTGGAAGGAAACCCTGGTAATAAGATTTGGTATAATTGGGTGTAATTACACTTTCTGTCATGTTTGGTTGGACAGGTAATTACTTGATCAGCAGGTAATGGTGTAATTGGCAAGGGGTAATTACACTCTACAATTCATAGGCAGAGGTAGGGCTGGCAGGGGGATCGGGTCAGCCCGCCCCGGTTCGAGAACCGGCTCGCCGGACTCGGTCCCATAAGTTATTGCGGGTTGGGAGGGGTTCGGGATAGGGGACCGGTTAGGGGCCGGTTCACCCTTTGGTCCCGGTCGAACCGGCCCGGTCCCGGCCCGGCTGAACCGGCTGGTTTCGCGGGATCCCCTCAATTTTTTTATTTTTTTTTGTTTTAAAATTATATCTGTTGGGGACCGTTGGGGCAACGGCTAGTGGGGGGGGGG
>JAJOOI010015613.1:0-29667 GCA_029582585.1 Solanum bukasovii | reverse complement strand
AATTCAACAATGTTCTTCAAGAACTTCACTTTCTTAACATTCAAACAACTCCAAATCGCTGAATTGAAATAAGTTGGTGTGTGGGTGAACTAACCTAACACGAAATGATCTCACATACCTTAATAGGGATCACCCCCGACGAATTCCACTCGCAAGCTTGGATGATCTTGGTGAATTCTTGCCTTCTTCTCCCGTTCTTTCTTTCTTTCTCTCTTCTCCAAGCCCTAAGTGTATTCTAATTTTTCAAAACTGAATTAAGTTCTGTTTTTACCCCAATAAATCCCTAAAAACGAATTAGGAAATAAATTAGAGAAAAGACTACTTTGCCCTTCCCTAAATCCGGATTGGGACTTTCCTCAATCCAACAGCCCAACTTCCGAAAGGCAAATCTCACTCATACGATGTCAAAATCGCGCAAACTTAGCGGCGTTGGAAAGATCTCTCCAAGGGATTTCCAACTATATCAACAACTGCTCCTAACTCATCTTGATCTAGGAGTTATGGCCGTTTGAAAATGGCCAAAACTCACTTTCTTAATTTGGACAAAAATTTCCAGATTTCCTTATTCTTTCCAAAATCATTATTTTCAGATTTTAAACTCTTTCTAGTCGTATCTAGGTGCGAGATGTTACAGAATTATAGTGCTTCAATTCCCTTTGACAATCTTTACAAAATTGTCAAAGTTCATTCCATAGAGGCACAAAATCACAAACTCTAAGTCACTTGTATTTTTTCTATCACAATTAGACATACCACTTAGTATTTAGAATACTAATAATAAAGACAAAAAATTTTGTACAATTTTTTCTATTTAACAATGAAGTTTATAGAAAACAAAAAGTACAACACTGACTTATTAGATGAAGTTTTCATATTCTTCAAACCAATTGCATAGTTTTACTCTACAAAAATCCGACACAATCAAATTCACAGGGAGTACAAAACTACAAAAGTTTTTTTTTCTCCAAACAGAATAAAACATATTCTTAGATTATCACATAGAAATGCTTTTCTTTTCAAATAGTCTTCCAACTATAACATTTTGACATACTATTTTATCAAACAAAAATGTGCATCTCTCATTCTGCAAACTATAGAATTTTAAAGGCAACACTATTTGCCAAGGAAAATTTATTCAAAAACATATTATTTGCAGATATTTTTCCAAAGACACACATGATAAATGTCAAAATAGTTAACTTTTAAAAACTATTTTCCTCCTTAGATAAATAATAAGAAGGTTACCTGGTGTAATCTTTAACCGGAATACCACCAACTTTTCTGGTACATTCTCACATCGATCTTGCTAAACAAGGCATCGAATTCTGAAGAAGTAGTGCATTAATCTTCTACTTTCATGATCGATTTCCCTCAATCAGTAGAGTACAAGAAATACCAATAGTCAAGATAATTTCCTTAAGATTGTTGTTCATCTTGTATTCCTAAAATACTTAGAACAAAACTTTGAAGAACTTGGTAAGAAACAACAAAGTTTAAAGAGTATTTTCAAAACTAGAAAATTAAAACTAGTAGAGAAACTAGAACCAGAAACAAATTAGAAATAATATAAAAATATTTTTCTGAAAGAAAGAAAATCGAGCCCACTGAATATTGCACAGTGTCCCCTTAAGGAAATTATTTCCCTTAAGTACCCGAGGTTAATGGAATATATCCTCCCAGGATAGAACGATCTTACTCACCGGTGTATCGGTACCTAAACCCACCGTGTCAGCGAACCACTCAACGGCAGTAAAGTACACTTACAATACTAGATTTAGTATTAGTAGAAGAAGTCCAGAAAAATTAGTTCTCTTAAAATGAGAGGAAATCTCTCAATTTATAGAAAAACAAAGGGTAGTGTGAAAAGGTTCTTATTGTGCCTTACCGGAAAGGTCACAAACCTTTGGAAAAGTCACAGTCTTACGGAAAGGTCACAACCTTTCATAAAAGTCACAATTTTTCATAAAAGTCACAACTTTTCATAAAATTCACAACTTTTCATAAAAGTCGCAACTCTTCATAAAAGTCACAGCTCTTCATAAAAATCACAACTTTTCATAAAAGTCGCAACTCTTCATAAAAGTCGCAACTCTTCATTTTCCATTCACACCTTTTAAAACTCAACACAAACCACACAGAGGATGTAAACCTCGACCTGAATTAGTTATTAGTTAATAGTTATATTAATTAATAACTAGTTCAGGTTGAGTAGATTTTTGGGAACTCAATAGTAGTTGGTGAGATAATAAGAACATTTTCACTATTATCGGTCATCATTAATATCACTAGTTATTTTTCATAACATCATCATTAATTATTATTGTTCTCAATCGACATCCACAATCACCATAGTTACTTATCACCATTCTCCAACTATCATATAATTTTTGAAACATATTTTGTTGATATATAATTAGATTAATTTAGTATGTTATTAAATTTTAAATAAAGATAAATTTTATATATTAAGATGCTGAAAATTAAACGATCTTAATTATTTAATATTCAAATAATATTTAATTTCAGACATCTTAATCTTGATATAAACAAATGAGGTCTTAGTGTCTTAACCAAATCATAAATACATATAAGATGTTTTCTTCTTCTTTTCCCAATTTATTATTATTATTATTACTTAATTAACCACAATTAAATTAGATATAAAAAATTAATAAAACTACAAAAATAGAATAAAACATTTTAAATTCATAGATCTCATGAAGATTAGTTAAACTAGTGAGTTTCGAATACCAAATACCTAAACTAGGGTATGTACAATTTCCCCCCAAATATATACCTATGACATTAGGAAGAAAACTTATAACTCAAAATATTATATATAGTAGACATGACTCATCATCAGGGGCGGATCTATGAAGGGGTGTGGGGGTGCCACGCCACCCCCGAACTTCGATAGAAACTATATATACATAGGTATATATATATATAATATTTATATAAATATAAAACGTGCCACCCAGAGAACAAAACTTGCTTGTGGTGCCACGATAGGAGGGCAACTTTAGAAAGCTGATGTTGTGGGTTCAAATCTCATTTGTACCTATTTTTTTGAGAAATTTGCTGCAGACGTTTTTTAAGGAAAAAAAAAGGCTCCAAGCACGTTTTTTTAAGGAAAAACAGCTGGCACATTATTTTTTATTTTTTATAATTATTATTGACTTAAATTAAATTAATTACATTATTACTCCTTTGACTTTTCACTTGCTTATTTACTTGTAAAGTTGATTTTGATTTTATCTGTTGCTACGACAACTGTGGAGAGAGCATTTTCCTCAATGAAGCACATAAAAAATGAAGTGTGGAATAATATTGGTAATCAATATTTAAATGATTGTCTAGTGTGTTACATAGAGCGTGATATATTTATAAATGTTAGTAATGATGTCATTATCGATCGTTTTCAGAATATAAAAACTCGTCGAGGACAATTGTAAATGAATGATGAATATTTATAATATTAGTAATATTATTGAAAGTTTTAAATTTGTTAACGTCATGCTTTTAGTAGAGTGTGGATTTGTAATTTCTTATTATTTATATTTTATTGATTGATTTATGATATGTATCGAAAAGACGAATAATTTAATTAAATATAAAATTAATTTAATCGATAAGTCTATTTGCCACCCACAGACTCTAAATCCTGGATCCGCCACTGCTCATCATTGAAGGGTCTCTTCTCCAAATAAGACAAATTAAAGTTCATATCATCCATCATATATCTTAGCTTCTATGTTCATGGCCATGGTTTGTCAAGCCCCAACATAAGCATGTGAGATTATATTTGGCCCCCCTTTTAATGTCTGTAGTTCCTAATTAACATGGCCACTTAAACTTTAGAGACTCACAAAATGTCAAATAATCATAAAATGACACCAAATTTGGATTTTTGTGAGAGTACTACAACATTAGGATATTAGCATTTGCATAAGTTGGACAAAGTCTTAAGTGAATAAACAAATAAGATCTTGATAAGGTGAAAATTCGTGTATTATGTATGTACATATATATATATATATATATATATATATTTGTATGATTCGATGGAGTATTATTATTTAGGCATAATATATAAATGTGTTCTAAAATTAGTCTCGTTTGGATGTGTACAAATAAACATTTAAACTTGTATAAAATTAAATAAGTAGACACACACATTCTACTTAGGGTCATATGTGACAATCTTTGATCACTAAACCCCAAACATTCTACATCAGGTGTTGCTTGAGCTTTAGTATACGCTTTATCTTTTACAAACATGTGTGTTTTTCCTTGAAAGTTCGAATCTTGAACAATTTCGAAGCATGTAAGCTTGAAGACTTAAAAATTCATTCACAATATACAACGATACATTCAACCATATAACTAAATAAATTAAATGTACAATCATATTTACAAAGTCGTTGCTAACATTCCATTGACTATCGTTGCAAGGAATTGGATGTTGGAGATTCAAGGATCAAACTCGGCCACACTTGAGAGAATGACTTGCACCATACCAATATATGCCAAAGAAGATCATGATTTGTTCAAATCATGTCATTAATATTAACTTTTACTTATATTATGATATATAATACTAAAATTTTTCAATGAAGCAATGTCGGTTGACATTACTTGAGATAGGGTGGGTCCGCCGATGCTAATAGCAAGAGTTTTGATATTAAAAATATGATATTTTTGGGGAACTAAAAGACTTTGGTATTATATATAATTTTGATCTTATAATATATTCTTCAAGTAATTTTCCCTTTTAAAAATTGCATTACTATATACCATGGTAGAACAGACAATTAAAATCCAAAGTTATTCAAGAGTTGCAAAAAATTATGCGTAATGATAAACATTAGTAGTATATTAGTCAATTAAGCTATAGTTTTATAAA
Source organism: Solanum bukasovii (assembly GCA_029582585.1). NCBI lineage: Eukaryota > Viridiplantae > Streptophyta > Magnoliopsida > Solanales > Solanaceae > Solanum > Solanum bukasovii. Next base: position 24,761 of record JAJOOI010015613.1, on the reverse strand, counting down.
ATTACGGTACACGAATATGGTTTAATAAAACTTACCATTAATTGTGGGAACCACATACAACTGTATCTAGAAACAAAAGATATATTCGGCGAATTTGTATACAAATCTAATTTTATCTCTTCTCTTTTCACTCAATAATTTTCTCTTAAAATCTCTTATCCATATCAATTTTGAATTTTGAATTCAATTTTCTCCCTCTTAGTCGTGACATCACAATTCAAGGTAACTGCCCAAATATGTTTCAATTTTTTTTTTGGTTTTTTCTGTGTTTACGATTTTTGTTTGCCTAATCTTTTATAAAATTACATCTTGAAATGACAATTTTTTTGACAATCCACCATCTTTTTCTTTGGGTTTAACACAAGATTTTGGTGATTGCAGGGTCAATTGCAAAATCTATAGCAATTAAAGGAAAGAGATCGAATCAAGAGTTTAGATCCAAGCACAAAAAATGATCCAATTATTATGCAATTACAAACTAACAAATTAAGAGTTTAGATCCAAGTAATTTTTTTTGCTTCTAATAGCAATGAGTCCAAAATAAACGACGATGTCGTTTCTGATTTAATGGAACAAAACGAATCTGAAGAAACCCATATATTTGTATAAACCTTATTAGTATATATTAATTTGTATATATTTCTGTATTTGTATATTTCGTTCTTATATTGTATTTATCTATAGGTATTTGTGTATATACAAAATTTCATTAATGTTGATTGGTTCTATATTTTTTTTCTTTGTAAATTTTATTTTCACGTATATTATCACCTACAATACCTTATACGAATCCAATGTATAATTTTCAACATTTATATATAACTGCCTATATATCCATTTTAATGATTTATATACATATATAAATAATTGTATATAATATGTTCACTTGTATAAATGTCGAAATTAACTATGTTAACGAAGTTTTGTTTAACAGTGAACTTATTTTTGGACATATTTTTTTAGGGTATTTGATTTCTACTCAAAGAAGCACCCCAAGAATGCCTCACACATGCAGTGTTATACAAATAATGATTTATATACATATACATATATTAGATACATATACAATTCTTCCACTCAATAATAATATATATTTGTATACAAATACATATAATTAATCTATATACGAATGAAAAACAAATTTCAAATACATTACAATTATGGTGTTCTTTGTGTAGAAGAAGCAATTATAGGATTGTCATCGATTTTTTGTAACCGAAATTGCCATCTTTTGATAATTTATTTTAAAAATTAAATTTGTATAATTTTTAATTAAAAATCCAAAATATACAAAGGTTATTTCGTATAGCAAATGAAACTATAGATATGGAGCGTACTGTAACTATGTAGTTAGACTAATTAGTAATTAAGTTTTTTCTCTTTGCCACATATGAAAATTTTCCCTTGCTAAATTCTACTCTACTACATAAATACATTTTGGGCCATTATATAAGGCCTTGTCCACATGGTAATGGGCTCTATGCTTAGCCCAACTGAACCGAAAAAGTGAAAAAATAAATTTTCAAAAAATCTGCATATAAATAGATGTACGAGAAAAAGGGGATTTTATTTTTTTTTCGAAACAAAATATTTAGGCGCTGAGTTTGTTCTTGTTTTCTCAAAAATTCTCATTCCCGCCCACTATTTGTATCTCCAGGTAAGCATCAATTTTCTGTTTTTATCATTTTTATCTAGTTGAATTTCGTTCATGAATCTGCTTGGAGTTTGAATCTATTGAATGACGATTTTTTGGGATTTTTTTGATATATTTTTTTCAGTCGGAATTGATATCTGTATATCTGCGTTGTTGATTTGTTTGTATCTATTGATTTGACGCTTAAACAAGCATAAAATACTTAGATTTTTAATCGAATTTGAACTCGGAATTCAAAGATGTTCGATTGGAATCGGCACGAGAATTGGTAAATGTTTGGAATTCGGTGTTCTTTTTTGTTGTTTTAAGAAAACCCTAGCTCTGTTTTTTTTTTTTTTTTGAAGAGGATGCAGAAAATTAAGCAGAAAGAGAACAAATGTGATGTTTATGGTCCATAGTTGATACTTTAGCTGAAAAGTTAGTTTTGGATTTGGGGATTGGAAGAGTTTCAGTTGGAATTTGGTGTGAGGATATCTGTGTTGTTTCAATTCATTGATGAGATTCAGTTTTGCTATATCTTGCTTCATTAAAAAAAATGGAACACGGGTTTGGTACCTTTTTCTGCTTTAGAATTAAGCAGAAAGAGAAGAAATTTGATGCCTTTGGTCCATAGTTGATACTCTCTCCTTTAGCTGAAAAGTTAGTTTGATTGAACTAATGGCTTTGAAACTGAATTTGGGAATTGGAAGATTTTTAGTTGGAATTTGGTGTGAGAATATCTGTGTTGTTTCAATATATTGATGTGATTCAGTTTTGCTATAGCTTGCTTCATAAAAAAATGAAACACAAGTTTGGTACTTTTTACTGAGGTCTCTGGTTCAATGCCTAGTAGAGGCAAAAACACAAGTTGATTTCTTCCTGTTTGTCCAAGCCTTGATGGATAGAGTTACCCGGTACTTGTGCTGGTGGAAAGTAGTAGGTACCACGTGAAATTAGTCGAGGTAGACGCAAACTAGCTAACACTATAGTTATAAAAAAAGTGTGCTATGAGGTGCATTATTAAGAAGTCCTTTATAATTTGTTAGGATACAAATAGGATAAAAACCACTTTGCCAAGGCTCGAATAGACGAAGAGGTCTTTGAACAGAGAGCCATGAAAGGCTAAGGAGGAAGTTCGTGGAAGTTGGCTTTACAGGAGATTCACTAGATCGTTCTCTCTTTGCAAATTTAAAGATTTAGTTCCATCCTCTAAATTGAATAGCTTTAGTCAAAATATTAATGGGCTTGAAAGTGTTCTAGATGCTATTTTCACCTTAGTTGCGCGGACTCTTCACTTTTGATGCCGCACCCGTCTCGGATTCTCCAAAAATACACTACTTTTGGCGAATCCGACACGCATCCGTTGGCATTTTTGAAGAGTCCGAGCAACATAGATTTTCACAGCTGAAATGTATGTAACCTTTGGAGCCTTGGACCTTATCCTGTGTTTTATAATAGTTCTGATACCAAACATTTCACTACACCTTGGAAACCCCAAAATTTGGCATGAAATTTGGAACTATATTCTTTTTCTAACAGGATATGTGATACTTGTCCATACCTAGGGCTTGAACTCGAAACCTCAGCAAGGTGAATCAATTTTATCCATCCTACCGCAACCCTTATTGATACTTTATTATTTATAACCATTCCCGTTTTGCATTTTAGCGGAGAAAGTATTTTGGTTATGATAACTTGTACTGGTGAGATAAAAAATGATAGGAGGAATATGATTCATTTGCAAGTTTGGTGCATAAGTTCAACGAAGAGATACTTACCATACCTTATTTATGTTGTTATTTCTTTTGTTGCTAAAGGAACTATTTGTGACTTCTGATTACCTGTTGCTACAGTTTCGACTTTGGAAAACCAGATGAGAAGAAGCATTGCTAGACTTACGGGTGGGGACACTTGCGAGGCTGATTACTCATTGCTTACCATTTCACCTTTGCTGTTCCTTATATTGTTGGGAGTGATCAACTTTACAAGAAGAAGTTGTTGATTTAACCATTTGGTGCTTCTATAGGAACTGAGCTTTTCAAGTTTGCTGTTGTTAAAGATTTGATAATGACATGTAATATAGAGAAAAAATTTGTTGAATGACATGAATGAATTTTCTGAAGTAAATTAAATGACAATACCCAGCCATTAAATTTATTTTGCAGAAGAGCAAGCTGCCATGAAATCGAGCCGATGTATGAAGAGAAAGGTAGGTGATGTTCATGAAAAATACAGTGACAAGGAGAATGCAGCATCAAAGAAAGCAACATGTAGGATTGGTCGACAGAATCTGAAAGCAGCAGGTCAGGCAGCTGACATGAATCTGTAGACAGTTGTTTTCATTTTCCAACTCATTTACGTTTATATTAGTTGCATGATCCGGGAGTTCGGTTGCTGTATGTTGAGTGTTCTGATTGAGTTCCACTTGTGTTTGGCTTGTCTCTCAACTGAGGATGTGACTTTTCTTGTGTACTTCCCAGGGGAATGTAGAAATCTTTCGGCTGGGGAAAATGATGTGACTTTGCCCTTACAAGCTGCTAAAGCATCTTGTCAAAAGCTTCCAGGAAGGACAACGTGTTCCCCTGTAACAAAAGGAGGTGCTGCAGAAGGGAGTCAACAGCTTAATTCTTGTAAGAAGATTAAGCTACAGCTTTTTCCAATAAATAAAAGTACCCGACAGAGATTGGAGAAGGTATGACTATGAATTGATGCATTAAGAGCTGTGCATAAAATGTACCAGGAATAACTTTTGATTGTTTTGGTATTTCTGGTAGGATGGCTGCAACCCGTTCCAGGAACTCACTTTAAGTGCTCAGAAGAAGATATCATCAGTGATTAAGCACCTTAATACAAAGTGGAGTTCTACGAGTTTGGGGTTAGGGGAGCTCCTTCTATTCCCCTATGATACTTATACAGAAAACATAACATCGCAGAAAAGATGGAGCTCTAAAGATACCAATGTTTCTGCAGGAGAAGTGTATGCAGCAATAGGAAGTCCTGCCATTTTTCGCTTAAGGTTTTAGGCTGGTCTGATTTCATTTTTTAGCATATAGCTCTTTAATCAAAATGTATTAATTAGTCTCGAATTTTCTAGATATGACTGGTTTTCTGATCTTAAGCTCAAGACTTTTGAGGTACCTGATAGCTCCCAGCCCTCTGGTATGCATTCACAATCAAGGGGTAATAAGAGAATCTTTGCTGCTGCAATGGACTCAGCAAATGACAAAGTGGAGGGAGCTAAGTTGAAAAATGAAGAGCTTATTAAACCAATCTGCAATAATGAGCATGCTAATGTAACTGAGAATCAGAATATGGCTTTGAACATACCGGTTGATCACATGGTAAGTTATTATGCCTGTCTGGTTCCTTCACTTAGTCTCTTGTTCTGTAAATCTTTTCAGTCATCCAATCTGAAGCCTTTTAGGGTTTTTGCTGATTTCAGTTTTCTCATTCGCACTTATGCTGAAAAGTTGAACAGAATGAAAAATAATGCTGCCCCCTTATCCTGTGATCGTGGTAATCTCTGGCAGTTCTATTGATACTGCTAGATCTGCCAGTGCAAAAGCTTTAATTAATTCATAAATGAGTGCCCAAAGCATTAGATGCACCCCATTACAGATTTTTCTTTTTAAGCTAAATAAATTGATGTGCAGTGATTTGGGGAGAAATAACTTGCAGGACAGTAATTTTTTTTCGTCCACTTTAGTATTTTCTCCATGTATGTATGTATTTGTAGGTATACTCTATTAAAATACAGATGTTTGATAGACTCATCCTTTGATTGGCATGTTAAGTTATCTTTAGTTTTCCAATTTCCAGGAAACGTGTGCTCAGGATGCCCCGGTTGCTTAACCGGAAGCACACGAGGGGAGAGAGATGGGTGGGGATGTGGGTGGCCTGATTTAAAGATTAGTCGACTTATCGCAGGGTTAATTGGCTTAGTCTGGGTACAGATTTTGCAAATATTACAGATTTTAGATAGATAAGTATTAACTTAATATTTAGAACAAGAAAATAGAGTTAAGAACAGACAATTTATTTTGAATGTAAAATGACAGAAGATGTAATTATACTAGTTCACACACCGATTCCTTGGTTTAACTAATGCTGGTAAAAACTTTATTTTATTGTCAATATTAGGTACACTTACAATTTTTTACACAAGAGTGTAGTTCTTGAGAAAAAAACAAGACAGAATGTTTTTGAATCAAAGAGCTGTATTTTATTCTGCTCTCGCTTTTGAATTTGTAGAGGCTTTGGTTTGTAGCTGTTGAACTTCTTTCTTTGAGACTTGATGCATGTTGAATGCAGCTCAGTGTTCCCAAGTCGACCAGTGGTAGGAGCTTCCTGTTGAGTAACCCAAGGGATTTTTAATTGCTTTGGCTGGATTACTTTAATGCCAACTATTTGAGTCAAGACTTCTTTCTTGATCACCTTGTTGAATTCTTGGCTGTCATCAATTTAAGTCTTGGGCTTCTGATTTTATTTCTTTCGAACTGTTGGGCCTCTCTTCCTTTGATCTGTCCTTGTTTCTTCTGCGTGTAACGTCTTCTGTCTTGATATAGAGGTTGGGCAGAACTTGTTCATCTCGTTTTGGGCTGCTCTTTTTATCTCCTCTGATTTCTTTTGATTTCTTTCTTCATTTCTCAGTTCGTATTTTCCACACTTCTTTGGCTGATTTTTCTTCCTTCTGGTTCTCGTTGACAGACCCCTTACAACATCATTATTAAGAACTTCTCATAATTGTCCCAGAAGATCAGTAGTTGCTCAATTCGTCTAACCTTTTCATTGTCAATATTAAAACTTAAATCTAACATTAACTTCTTATTTTTTAGTTTAAAATCCATACTTCAAAATTATTGGCAGACACAATTAAAGATATACCTTTTCTCCTCTACCCCTGCATTGATGCTTAACAAGGTGGACCTTTTTTTTGTTTGATAAGTAGGCATATCAAAGTGGATTGTGATACCTGTTTCCTGGGGATACCTAATCCACCCAATTAGAGAGTTTGTTCCTGAAAATACTCTACCAGTGTTTTGGATCTTCTGAATCTGAAATTGGTATGCTTGTCCTGCAAGCTGTCTGCAATCTGCGTGAACCACAAGCTGACAACAGAACCAACATCTAGGATACAACATGTTTACTTAACCTGTAGGCTGTGGTAGGTCAAGCAAACTGATGTAGTGATAATATGGGGTGTACTCAATGCTCGAGATGTGTGCATAATCAAAATTAACATTCTTTATAGGATAAAATATGAATAAATAATTGTTGAAATTGCCTTTCAAACTTATTGCCACAAAAGCTGGATGGTGTGGTTCCCTTACCACATATGAGGGGATAAGATCATTTGTTAACCACTACCCTACCTCTGTGATTATATTTGATGTGTTTTAGGACTGGTCTAACTATTGTTTTAGTCCGTAGAGGTGATTCCTCTCAAAGGACGTAGATGTACTTTTTTACTAGTGGAAAATGCTATAGACATCTTAAAATTCAGTACTTGATACTCCTTTCTAGGTTGATGAAGTAAGAAAGCAGAATGTCCTTTCAAAGATGGATAATCCGTGGAATGATATTTTGACCAACCTAAGCATTGGAGGATTGTTTTCTGAGGCATCTATGCCAGGAAAGATCAGCAACTCAGAAACTAAATTGGATTTGCAGCCACCGCCGTTTAGTTCCTACTTTAGCACAGGAAACTTCCCTTCTGAAGCGTCTTCTCAGGGAAAGATTAGTGATTTCAATTTAGCTTCAAAAGAAACATCTGGGTTGAAGGAAACATCAGAGTGTGGCCACCACATTGAGTCAAATTTTTTGTGGGATTTTAATTGCACTAACTTGAGCATTGGAGGATTTCTGTCTGAGGTGTCCTTGCTGGAGAAACTAAAAAAACACGACCAAAGAAGTGAGGACAAACCAAGCTCGCAGGATGCGTTTGTTGCTGCATGCATTAATTCACAACCTGAAATTTCCAAGTCATCTATCTTGGATGCTGAAGAGACATGCCATGCATTTCCAGTGCGTAAAGCTTCATCAGGAAATGAAAACGCCACAACTTTGTGTGGAACAGCTGGTCCTGACAATTCAAAATCTTTCAGAATTCCATCATCCTCTAATGCTGCTGAGGTTTGTTTGCTGTAATCTTTTCTGGTTTCAGTTTCAAATAGCTTATTTTTTACCATCATTAGTTTTGGCTTTTGATAATACTGCTTCGGATTAAGGATCAACTCTTAAGTGTGGAGCTTCCTGAACTTGTTTGCTGCTTCACTATTACACGACTTTGTGATATTCTCATGGAAGGATTGACAATTTCTTATATATTCTGAAATAATTACAGCGCGCAACTCAAAATCTGATTATGCAGGATCAATCATCTCATCAACCAAAGACAGCCCTCTTTCCTCGTTCACGGGGTGTTTTCAATGAAGACAGCAGCCTTGGGCTAAAGGGCAAACATCAAATGGGTACTTTTCGCCTTGTCACTTTGCTTGTTCCATCTGAAATCTTTCTTCTTGTCCACAGTAGAACTTAACATGCTCCATTCCTATGCTTGCTTTGCAGGAAGACTCTTTGGGACCATTTGATCTTGGACAGCCCATTTTGAGACCCGTTAGCGGTGGGGACAGTGTTAGCCTCAGCGAGTTCGTTAAATAACAAACTGTAGAGTCTTGAAATGAATACCATAAACAGAAGAAAATTCTCCTCAGCTCGAGGATCAAATTCTTGATCAGTTAAAAGTAAAAATGATGCTCTGAATTGTTCATAAAAAGTTTTAAAACAATCTTGTGATTACATACATTTGTATTGTTATGTGTAATATAGCCTTAATTTATGCTTTTCATTCTCTTCACCATCTTAAGGCAAAGGATTTTGTAGTACTTTCTTATGGAACTCGAGAAATTTGTTTGAACATGCAATTTAGAAGTTTTTTTTTTTTTTTTTTAATAAACATAAAAGTTCCATTTGGTATAGTTCCTTAACAAGATATTGAGATGTATTAGGCGACATATTAGTAAATTACATATCTCCATGTTCTTTTTAATAATAAATATTTGTGAATCCTAAATAAATAGTATCCGAATGTCCTAAAATACTATAGTTGGCTTATTTTAAAAAGTAAAACATACGTAAAATTGTGGAATTATGAGATTCTTGAAATTAGTTGGTTCACGAAAGAACACGAGATTTAAATTCACATTTTTTGTTCTACTTGGAATGTGGATATGAAAAGGAATGATTTCTTTTGATTCAATTTATTTGTTCTACTTTTCTTTTTAGTTTGTTCAAACAAAAAAGAATATTCTTTTTTTCCTTTTTATGACTTTTTAATTTCAACTTTTCACTAAACATATTTAAGAATACAAGATGAAAGGACATTCTAGTGCATTGAACATATTTTTAGCTTAATACTACAAAGTTTAAACTTTTTTTTTTACTTTTTAAAATTTTATGTCGAATCAAATCAAAATGTGTCAAATTAAAATGAAAGAGAGTAGCATTTATGCATATGGTTTAATCATTAATGCCAATATATACTCTATTTACCGGGCATAAAATTTTCTACAATTCCAATCATTAGAGGAGTTACAATAATTTCTTTTTTTTGGGTAAAAACAGAGAGCATGTTGGTGCATTAAGCTCTCGTTATATTTGGAATCTTGATAAATATCAAACCATAAATATCTATTACATATAAAAAGGAGTATCTTGGTGTTGGGTTCGAAAGTGATTATGGTGTCATGCGGAAGCTTACAATTGCAAATCATGAGTGATAAATTAGATAACAAAAACATATACTAAAAACAAAATATTATTATATGATTTGACCAATTGGTCTACATATGAAAACTAATATAAACGAAGAATATTAAAACTGTAGAGTGAAAAATCTTCCCATAAACTAAACTCTTAAGCATCTACATTGTGCATTCTATTGTGTTATGTTATGAGCAGGGGCGGATTTACGTAGGACGAAGGGGGTATCCGAACCCCCTTCGTCAAAAAATTACACTATATATATAAGATTAAATTTTTAATATACGTGTATATATATAGTACTGAACCCCCTGAACATACACCAAAGGCGTAGCTCAGTGGCTTTGGGGGTTTAGGAATTCGCTCTACTGCACGCGAGGTCGCGTGTTCGAATCCAGGCAGAGGCATTTCTTTTATCAGCTTATATTTTAGGCGTTTTAATTTATTTAAAAATATAATAATGCAATCAGAAAATGATGTTTAGTTCCAAAAAATTAAAACGCTGATTGGAAATTTAGGATTTATTAGTTTAATCCCTAATTATAAAGTCAAATATTAAAAAGCCCTTTTCTTCTTGATTCAACAGTTTAATCCGACCCGTTTATATCCGATTTGACCCGTTTAATTTATTTGTGGATATTATTTACGTGATTAATTTTTTTTTGAACCCCCTTGATGAAAATCCTCCCTCCGCCACTGGTTATGAGAATATGGATCTTCAATTTATAGGATTCCAAACTTCCCTCTAAAGAAAGAATAAACCAAATATGAAAGAAAAATATATTTTCCTTTCATGAAAAGTAAAAACATTTATGGTAATATTTTGTCTTTTCTTTTAGGAAAAATAAACTTCAAATAAGGTAAGAAAATCAGGGCAAAACCCTAACACTTGGTGCATTAAACTCTCGTTATGTACAGAACCTTGAAAAGAATCGGACCATAAATATCTATTATATATAAAAAAGAGCATCTTAATGCATTAAGCTCTCGTTATGCATGGAATCTTGAAAAAATCGAATCACAAATATCTATTATACGTAATTTTATCTTGGGTATATAAATTAATTATATACAGTATTGGTTACATTTAACTGATAATTCTGAAATTTATGTTTCTAAGTTGTGATATGCCTAAGGTGAGGAGGATACAAAGCCTCATCCTAACTACTGGCCTAAAGAAAAGTCCTACTCCCATTCTTTCAATTTATTTGTTTTTATTTCAACTTATTATAAAGTTTTAAAAAATATAGAAGAAGTTTTAATCTTATAATTTTAAATTAAAGATATGTCAAATTTATTAAAATACTTTTTAATCATGTGGTCTTAAATATGTCATGTCTAAAGTTAGAATTATAAAAGTTGTTAAAAAGGAAAATAAACATTTTTGAAAAGACTAAAAAAAAGGTAGGACAAACAAATTAAAAGGAATGAAAAAACTAATATCATGTTATGAATTTTTCAAATAATTTTGAAATTTCTCAAAAATGAAAAAGTGTTAAAAAGCTGAGTCATAAGACTTACACAATCTTCTTTCCTTTGAAATAATTTTTTAGGATGTGAATTAGTTTGAAGAGCTAATTTACATAATATGCTAGCGATGCAAGAAGAAAATGATCAAAATAGTTGTCCATGTTGTTGAACTGACAATCCAAGAGAAACATAATCAAAATAAATGTTCATGTTAGTGAACATACTACAAAATAGATACATTTTTGAACATACGTAAACTACAAATGTTCCTCTAGAAGAATATGTAGATAGATAACGAATGTTCCTCTAGAAGAATAGGCAGATAGATGACAAATGTTCCTCTAGAAGAATAGGCAGTATAGATGTCATCATACTACCAATATTATTAGAGTTTACATATACAAAAAAACACATCGGTAATAATAATTATAGGTTTTATTAATTATCAATGTGAGATTTGTTTAGCTTTGATGCTATGTAAAATTGGATTGTCCAAGCTTTATATAAGGAGATGACTTATATCATTAACCATCATGTGAAACTTTTTTTCATTTTTTAACATAAATGATCATATACTTATTCTTAGGGATATGTATGTGAACCACTCTTGTTAGACAACTGTTTTTTTAAGAGACACTCGTATAAAGTGAAACGTTTTACCTGACATATAAGAAAGACGTAAGCCTCGAAGCACTAGACCTTAATCTCCAATTTTGAGTTAAGAAATCAAAGTTAACGGCAAATTAAAGGGATTGAATTTTTTGCCATTTGGCTTGTACTTAGAGTAGATTGTATATAATATAATTTGACTAGGTTCTACTAGCCAAAACTTTGTTATTTTATTACAAATTAAACAAAAAATGTATCTCCAAAAACAAGAGTAAACTTCCTTGATAAAACAGAAGGAATTTGGTTACTAATCATGGACATAATTCATAATTTTATTTTATTTTTCCATATTATTTTCCATGTCGATAAAAGCAAAGAAGTAAAAGAAAATGACACTTTTTACAAATATTACATGAATATAAATATTTGCCGGCCAAATGTACAAAGAGAATTACAACTTCTCTAGCATTTTTTGCCATTTATAGTTATTATCACCACTCATATTATTCCACACAAAACGTTAAAAGAATTTTTTGAGATTCGCATCGTGTAAGGACCATAATGGGTTGTGTAGTAGGCAAGGGTTATAGTTTCATGACTCCGGAAAGACTTGAGAGGATGAAAAATGAGAATGGTTATGTTAAAGGAAATGGAGTTGAAAAACAACGACGAAGAGAACAACAACAACAACAAATGAGGGATATTGCTCGAATTCGCAATCAAGAAGGGAATCATGTAGAACTTGATCAAGAAGAGAAAAGAAATGGAAATAATGGAGTTAAAATAGGAATAATTGATAATGGTAGGAAAATAGGAGGAGATGATCAATTGGTGGATGGATGGCCGAAATGGCTTGTTGATAATATTCCTAAAGAGGTTTTGCTTGGTTTAGTACCAAAGACTGCTGATTCATATGAAAAACTTGATAAGGTAAGTTCATTTCCAGTCGGATTCAGAATTTAAACTTTCAACTTTTAAGATTTTTAATATAATATTTCATGCACTTCAGCATTAAATGAATAACCTAGTGCAAAAAACATCTTGTGTACATATGAGAAAGGGTTGTCTCACCCAAGGGATTATGATGTAAATAGTCTACGTACCCTAACACAAATTCAGTACTAGTTGATTCTACAACTCAAACATGTGACCTATATATGGTCACGCGTAAACAACTTTAGTACCGTTACTTCAAGACTCCCCTTCATTATCACTTTGACATTATGAGTCCAATATTTAATATTTATTGAAATTTTAATTATAAGTTTCACCTAAATATCTACACTTCGTACATAATTAAACATTAATTGAACTCATAGCGAACTCATATAGTTGATTTCTCATATGGTCATGATTCTGACTCAACTAATAGTTATCATTTCATAAAGTCGTATTTCTTCTTGATAATTTCAATTTTCTGAAACCACAACTATTAGTTGAGTAACTCTCTGAGAAATTAACTCCGCAAAAATAATTGGTAATTACCTTAATACATGTTTTTTTTTTGCAGGTAGGACAAGGGACATATAGCAATGTGTATAAAGCTAGAGATAGAAAAAGTGGGAAAATAGTAGCCTTAAAGAAGGTTAGATTTGATACAAGTGAACCAGAAAGTGTGAAATTTATGGCAAGAGAGATTATAATATTGAAGAAACTTGATCATCCAAATATTATAAAGCTTGAAGGATTAGCTACTTCAAGAATGCATTATAGTCTTTATTTGGTTTTTGACTTTATGCAATCTGATTTAACTAAACTTATCAATCACACTCAAGGAATAAGACTCACTCAGCCTCAGGTAAGTAAATTACTTATTTTCCTCATTTTATAATAATTTTTTTTTAATATAATAGGTCTAATTGCACAATTTAGAGGAATTATATATGTGGTAATTATATTGAGTGTCTAATTGTTTAATGTTATTCTTGTATAGTTTGGAACCCGAGATCCTGATTAAGGACGTGAGATCTTACTCTGTCGAGTATAGTTATCACAGTTAAAAAACTATCAAAAATCAATCTTATCGATCGGGTTTTAAAAAATTTCTAGCGCCATAAATTGGAAATTGCAAATCGATCTCCAATCTTATCGGTCGAGGTTTTTTCACAAAAATAAAATTAAATTAAAGAGTATAAATAAAATAAGCATAGTTTTAAATCAATAAGCACCAATAGTTCAGGGGTAGAAATGCATCTTATCATAGTAGAGATGTGAGTTCAAAGACCATATAGTGCATTATATCATTAATGTGATAAAAAAAACTGACTTTATCGCTATGTATTTCATTTTTTACACCGCATAAAATAATAGTAAATAAACTGACTCATAATTTGTAAGATGAGATTGTCAAATGATAATCAAACATCTTACTTGGTGTACTGAATTTTATATAAATCAATAAACATTATATTAGCTATACCTGTTTTGATATATGAATAACTCCCCTTTCTAGCCAACAAACAAACGATCCCTAATAATGTAGATATTATTTACACGATCAATATATATATATTAAATAAGATTTTGTTGCAGATAAAGTGTTACATGGAGCAATTGTTATGTGGACTTGAACATTGTCATGAAAGAGGAATATTGCATAGAGATATTAAAGGGTCAAATTTGCTAATAGACAAAAATGGGATACTAAAAATAGGTGATTTTGGACTTGCAAATTTTTATGAAACAAAGACAAAGAGGCCCCTAACAAGTAGAGTTGTGACACTTTGGTACAGAGCACCAGAATTACTTTTGGGTTCCACTAATTATAGTGTTGGAATTGATCTTTGGAGTGTTGGTTGTCTTTTGGCTGAAATGTTTGTTGGAAGACCTATTTTGCCTGGTAGAAATGAGGTAAAAAAAAACAATTTTTTTTTTATTAAAATCGTTTTTATTAGTGAATTGTTAAAACTTTTTTACTTTGTATTATTCAATGTTGCTTAGTTAATTCAATATTTGATTAGAGGTACAAATGAGCTAGATGTCATTCCTATTATTTTTTGGTTAAATTTTACAGATTGAACAACTTCACAAGATATTTAAGTTATGTGGTTCACCGACGGAAGAATATTGGAAGAAAGTGAAGCCACCAACAACATTTAGACCATCGCAACACAAGCCATGTTTTGGGCAAATTTTCCCAAATTTGCCTCATTCTGCTTTTCCCCTTTTATACACACTTTTGTCCGTTGAGCCTCACTTGCGTGGCACTGCTTCTACTGCCCTTCAAAATGAAGTAAGTTACGATAATTATCTAAATACACATCTTATTTTACTATAATCTCTAAAATTTCCTATCATTTAAAAGAATTTCAAAAATCTCCTCTCGGATACATCACTCTCCTCTGGCTGATACATCTCTATTCCCCTCTCGGATACATCCCTCCCCTCTCTGATACGTTCCCTAGCGTATGTACCCGGATGTCTGCTGATGTATTCAAAAGTCCAGTGATGTATCTGGATATCCTATCCCCTCTCTGATGCATCCCTCACTTATGTATCTAGAAGTCCAGTGATGTATCGGATATCCTATCCTCTCTGATACATCCCTCACTTATGTATCCAGAAGTCCAGTGATGTATCCGGACATCCCATCCTTTCTGATACATCCCTCACTTATGTATCCGGAAATATCCAAAATCCATAAATTTTAAGAGATTTCTGTAATTTGAAAAAGAGTAGGAAATAATTATGTGCACCCATATTATTGAGCACTAAAATTTAATTTGTTGAACATTGTGTTAGTTCTTTACAACAAGCCCATTAGCATGTGGGCTCTCTGAACTGCCTGTTTTCAAAGTGGAAGACGATGGGCCGGCCCAATCCATTGATATCACAAGGTATCTTCGATTTTACATGTGCTATTTAAATTAAATTTCGTATTTTTAATTAATATTGACAAATTTCAAACAAACTTCATAATTATTGTACAATTAGACTTTCACCATAAAAATCTTTAATCTATGTTCCAACATGTTAATATAAAAATCTTTTTCTTACTTATTGATAGATTTTATCACGAGCTTTCAGAGATTCTAAAATATATAAAATTTAAACTTTTATCTTCACCTTTTTCTTTATGACCTTATATATTTACATATTTGTAAATTACTACAATTTCCAAAATGGTATAATTATTAATTACACATGTGTGATTATTAAAATGATTATATATCATTGTTCTATATATAGTAGGTATATTGATTATCCTTTTAGACAATAATCATTAAAAAAGAGACTTTAGGACCAAGGCAAGTTAGATCATTACACATTAGATGTCACAAAATCAATATTATTGTCACAAGATTAATAGTAAAAATATAATCATAGTCTTATTGACATAATCCCCTGCAATACAAGATGATAATTATTATATCACGAGCACAAAAGGCCATCATTACATATTTAATATATATAATATAAAGTTATTTATTTACCTTTTTTCCTTTATTTTTGGGTGGTGTCTGCTTGTGGTCCCTTATTTTTTTGTTAAAATCAGGAATTTAATTCTTCTTGATATTCGACAAAAGATATTTGAGTCTTTTAAGTAATCTTATTGTATAAATTATGGTCCCTTCAATAATGGAATGCATAATTATATATTTTTATTTAAACTATCCATATTATAACTAGGGAAAATAGAGATTTTAATCCCTGTGTTATTTAACTATGCATATCTCATAATATTGATATATATATATATATATATATATATATATATATAATTTTCATACTAATAACTAAATGGTGTGTATCTATTTATTTTCTTGTATTTTGCTATGATGATTAATAAATAATTAAAAATAAATTGCACCACAGGAAGAGAGCTTCAAAAGGCAAACGGGTTAAGAAAAATAGGGAGGGCTATAAAAAATTGCTCTCCAATATTTCTGAAAACTCAAAAGAGGTAAATTCTTTTTTCTTTTAATTATGGTTTTTTTCTCTTGAATTTGTAAGAAAATGTACTCTATTCGTCTCAATTATCAATTGTGATTTCTAAATTCAATAAATCATTAGTTTTGTTCCCAAACTATTAACAACATTAAAAACACCCTTCTACTTGACTAACTAAACTTAGATACACACCGATCTACTACATAGCATAGCAAGTAGTTTCAAACATTTGTAGGAGCATGAGACTCTTAATTTTTTAAAAAAATGAGAGAAGTTTGAAAACACCTCTAAAATTTAACGAGAATTTAAGGGTGTATTTCACTCATATTACACGATCAGAGAGTTCAGTTAGTCAAGTAAATTTTCTCGAACTGTAGTTCTACTTTTTTTTTAAAAAAAAAAAATCAACTTTTTTCATTCTAAATAGGACACAAAATGCCATTAATACCTCCACATGCATCCAACCAAATAACATGCACATGAGGTTGGCAATTAACTTCCACTTACCAAAATAAATTTGGACATCAACCAATCATTCACAAAAAAAAAAAAATTGGATTTATCATTCACATATTGTAAGGTTTCAATAGTATATATGCATTTTTATCATCATCAAGATAATAAGTGGAATAGAATCTTTCTATCTTTAATCATAAATTTTTTATTTGAGACTTTGAATTGAAAAAAAACTCCTTTAATAAACTTTACATGTTTTAAATACAAATTAATCAATATTTCAGTATGTATATCATACATCTAAAGAATAATACACTAAAAATTACAAGTTAATTACATGCATTTGGATTTAATACATATACACTTATTGTATTACTATATCTGGACATATTATAACAGATAATCTGTCATATTTTTCTATACGTCTAATTTTTCACTTTTTATATTAAATTACTTACATTTACCCTTTTAGTAAACATGGCAATATAACATCATTTTATAATACTGTCATCATATATAACTGAAACTGATTAAATTTTCCTCAATTTTGATTTAACAGGAAAAGCAAGGGGAGTCAAGTAACCAAAGCCAAGATATGGGTGAAAGTAGTAGTAATTCATTTTCCTTAAACATGATTAATAATAATATTAATCAAAGTCCTCCTCCTTCAACAACTCCATTTTTCAAATTTAGAAACATTAATCAATTTTCTAAAACTGAGGCACATCCTAATGCTCTCAAAAACATTAAAAATTATCCAATTTTATTAGCCTCTATTACTGAAGCATCCAAAAATTATGAAGATAATAGATTAAGTCTTAATCGTAGGTCAATCTCAACCATTGATTTTAGAAATCATCATGATCTAATGGACCACAAAATCTCTATGATATTTAGCTTTGAAGATGCTAGTTAATTAGTTATTAGTAAATTCTGATTTTGATCGTTGTGATATCTGACCAAGTGTATTGGACCTTTAATTAAGAAATTTAATTGATGCACTTAGGTTTTTAATCCTTTTGCTTGTGTTTTTTTTTTTTTACAAATTTATTGAATTATTAACCGTTACATTACTTATTCTGTCTAATGTTGAGTTTGTATTGTTTTTCGATATTTGAGAGTAATATAATTCTAAAAATACTTTTAATAGATATTTTATACATAAAGGGACAAAAAATAAAGCTTTTTTATTATTATTAAATGGAAGGTTAAATATGTTGAGTTTGATATAATAAGCAACAAAATTGAAGGATTAAAATGCAATCATCCCATTAATTAATTAGAAATGTTGCTCTTTTTTTGTTTAATTTAACTGTTTACTCGTGCATTTGGTTCAGAAATACTGTTGATTTTGATTGTGTGTATTATTTTAATTTGATGAAATAAAAAATACAATTTGCAAAGATTTTCTGACATACCTAAATTACTGGGTAGTAATTTGTTTGTTTTGGGGGGGCAATTAACAAGCTTTTTTTAAAATTAAGGTTTAAGTCATAGACGATTTCTTAAAATTTGTCACTGAATTTATATACGTAAACACCTTAATTAGAATTAGTATTTATTGAACAACTTCTTATTAAATAAATGATGTAGTCAACTTTAAAATACTATTCTTATTTATGAAAACTTCACTTCACTGCTATTTTAGTATGTAGCTCTGTTTTTTTTGTCACTTTTAAATTTTTTATTTCAATTTATGAAAATTAAATCATATTTACTTTTCTTTTTCTATTTATTGAAGAACTCATTGACTTGCTACAAACAAATTAATTATTTCCAATCATAGAACACTAACAAATTACGAGGGGCGGATTTACTTGTCCAATCTCTTTCAAGAGCATTAGTGGGGAAATGGAGACATCGACATGTCCATTTCCAATAAATTAAACTCTATATATGAAATTTAAAAAAAAAGTTATATATATACTCGAAGTATAATTTTGTTTGTCTAGTTTTAACTTTGCACGGAATTTAAGAAATTTAAGAAGACTTTTAGACTAAAACTATGTAGAATAGGCCAAAATGTCTTCAATCTGTTGGTATTAAACATGTTAAGTGGAAAATCAGAATAACAAAGTCGCCAAAAAAGAGAAGCATGTGTTCTTTTTGTAACAGACTAAAAAAAAGTAAAACAAGCAAATTGAAACGTAAGTAATAGTATATAGTGAACATTTTAAAAGAAATTCTGAATCCGTCCCTGATCAGATAGAAACACAAATTAGCAATTCAAGCTATGGCTTTACTTTATTGAAAACTTACCAAATAAGTACAAGAAACACACACATATGTATACAATAATCATGACTTAATTCTTCCCATTCATTACACATACATGATGTTCATATAACCACCACACAAAAAACCTTCAAAAAACAATTTGTTACATGGCAATATCAAGAAGAAGTAGAGAATCAAGAAGGGGAAAAATATAAAATAAAGTTTTCCTTTTATTAAACACACCACTAATCGTAATAATTATCGGAGAATTTGCTCTTAATCCACTTGAAGCTGTTCATCAAAGATGTTTTAACCTTACCTTCAACGGAATACATGTTATAACTAGCTATTCTTTTCCTCCTCTTCGTCTCTGAATTCCCCCCCACAGGTCCATTGAAGCTAAAAGATTTCGTTCGATCCTCGAAATCAAATCTTGCTTCTTTGTAAGATGCAGAGTGATAAGGGAAAGATTTACTCTTCTCCATGATCAAGAAAAAGAGAAAAAAAAACTCAAAAAATGGTATATTAGTTAGAACAAGATGAAGTAAGAAATGTGTATATCTTATGTGTATATATGTTATATTGTACGTTAGTGGGTTTTATGCATGGGCCCAGAAAGTGACTTAGATTTAATATTTTTTAGAAGATTGTGGTTGTTTTTCGAGATTCGTTTTTAAAAAAAATATGGATATCATCATTTGATGGCACGGTTTGTTCTTCAAATACGTTGGTCTTTAATTTTTATCGGTTAAATAAATTGGTCTATATCAAATTTATATCTAATGTGACATAAATTCTTTAAGGACAAAATATATAAATTTATGTCCTGCAAAAAAGTTATTTATCTTGAGGGGGGAAAAAATCGGGATAAAATAAGGGCAAAAGCGCAAATGACCCGGATATTACAGGATAAAATGTTGTATTGCTTCTTCTGTCCCAATTTATGTTACATTTTTCGAATTTCAAGATGCAAACAAGTCTTTCATGATTTTTTCATGTCTTTTAAATATTTTAAATTGTCAATAAATGTTACTTATAATACTTTTTTACTTAGTTTTTGAATATAAAATTTTATTTTAAAATTTTGATATCTAAATTCACGAATCACGATCTAAACTAAATAATTTGATTTTCAAAATTCAGACTATATTATATTAATTGAAACAAAGGGAATATTATATAGCTGGATTTGATGGATGTGTGAGTATTTGGCTGTTTTGGGATATGATGAAGAAAAAGTGGTCACTTCGAGAAATTTAAGGCTTATTTTGGTACAAGATAATAAAAGATCATATCAAGGAGTAGTTGAGCCAATCTTGGGTAGTGACTAGTGTCCATAACCTTATTATATACATGTACTAACTAATATTTTTATTCCTAATCTTCTTTCATTAATTGTTATAATATATCAAGAAGGAAAATGATTAGAATGTTTAAAGTTGGGTATATATTCTTGAGAAAGTGTGTAGAAGCCAAATTATTTTAAAGAATTTTGAGGGGTGGGTAAGTGAGTAAGTTCAATTATAAAAAGACAAAAGGGTTTGCTCACATACATCTATTTGTAATTTTAAATCATGATTTTGTATTAGCGTTTAAATATGTGATTTGGGATCATGAGTTCAAATTCTCCAAAAACATGATTTGAGATTTCAAATCACGATTTTACTCAATATGCAAATTTAACTCATAAGTTTATATTTTATAAAAAATAGACGCATTATTATAGATTTTATATTTTTGAAAAAATCATGCTCAGCATAAAGAGACTATATATACTGCGTGAAAAGATTATATTCAAGAATAACTAGTTAATACTATTATTAATTAATAAATCATTATAAAATTACAGGTATTTGAAGGTTCGTGACCGCAAATATTCTTTTTTTTTAAACAACGCAAATAATTATTTATAAAAGGAACATTGATTTTTTTTATTTTAGTTAAAAAGACAATAGGGTTTGCTCAGATAGTAAGCATCATTTAACTTTAATCCTAAGGTTGTATGTAAACATATAATGTGTTATTCGTAATTTTGAATCATGATCTTATATCAGCGTTTGAACATGTGATTTAAGATCATAATTTCAAATTCTAAAAAAACTATGATTTGAGATTTCGAGTCATGATTTTATTTTATTTTTAAATGCAAATTTGACTTATAAGTTTATATTTTCTATATATATATTAAAAAAAAACATGTTCAGTGTGAAGAGACTATACGTACTATGTGAAAAGATTATTTTCAAAAATAACTAGTTAATACTATTATTGACTAATGAGTCTTTATAAAATATTTGAAAGTACGTAAACACAAAATTTATTTATTAAAGAAACACGGATTTTTTACTTTTTTTTATTATTATTTTTGGTGGGCCATCACCAACTAAGGCAAATGGAGTTATCAAGTAGTGTGAAGTCCACTTACGTAGCGTCATAGCCCATATGTATTTGTGGGCCCTAGAGTTGGAAATGGGCCTAGTGGGGGCCCAATGGTAATTCCAAGAGACAAAATATAACAGCAAGTGGGCATTCCTCTTTCAACATGGCCTACAAACAAGTTTCCTCATTTTAGTTGTAGTTGTGGCCCTTCCTTGTCCCCCAAATATTTATATGAAAAAAAACTTTGTAATATAGTAAATAAGGGATCAATATTTATTTGAAATATAATATTGTTCTAATATATATTATATACAATATAATAGGGATAAGAAAGTAAAGCTATTAAAATGTTACAAGAATAGATATGGAGTACCATGATTATGTTGTACGAGAACAAGGGAGATATATTAGTGATTTTCCATCAATTTACCTTAGTGATGGACGAATTGATGCGATATATTCAAGAGAATATGTCCTGGTGTATGCCATTCACAAATGTCATAATATTGACTGATAAGACGTGTGGTGGAGTTAACGATTGGTTGGATATTTGGTGACAAATTCTGAAATCTAAAGGTTTAAGGTTGAGCCGCACTAAGAAACAATACCTTAAATGCAAGTTTAGTGACAAATCGCAAGAAACAATGGTGGAAGTAAAGATTGATTCACAAGGCATACCCAAGAAAGAAAGTTTCGAATCATTGGGTCTATAATCAAAGCAAATGAAAAGATTGATGATGATGTTTTTCATCGTATTAGAGAGGGGTGAGTGATTCAAGTTTAGGGTACTATGTGATAAAAATATGTCACCAAAGTTTAAAGGTAAGTTCTACATAGTTTGATTAGACCTATGTTGTTGTATTGAGCAAAGAAATGATCTGTTAAGAATCCACATGTTTAGAATACGAAGATAGAGGAGATGAGAATGTTGAGATGTATGTATGGACATATTAGGAGAAACAATATTAGGAATGAAGTTATACATGAGACGGTGGAAATGGTCTCCATTGAGAATAAATGAGAAAGTGAGACTAAAAAGATTTGTACATATGAAGAAGAGTTGCGCGTGTGAAAGTTTGACTATAGCAGGTATAGAGAAAAAGTAGAGGTAGTCCAAAGAAAAACTAGGGAAAGGTGATTAAACATGACATGGTATATCTTCAACTTACTGAACACATGATCCTAAATATAAATGTTTGGAGGTCGGATATTAGGGAAGAAGGATAGTAGATAGCCGAGCGTTGTAGTACATTTACATGGGGGAGGCAAAGAGCTCATTTTCTCTTCTTTTTTAGCAGTCTTACCTAGTATTCACATAGTATCTTATCTTTCTATTTTACTATTAGTTTAGTTGTTTGCTTTTGTTTATATTGTTATTCTGCAATCACTATTTTTCTTTCTACCTAGTTTAGATTACTTTTTTTTTTTTGAAGGCGAGGGTATATCGGAAATAACCTCTCTACCCACAAAGGTATGGGTAAGGTTTGCTTACATCCTATTCTCCCCAGATCCCACATGTGAATTACACTAAGTATGCTATTGTTGTTATTGTACACAATATAGCTATATTTTGATGTTTTATAGCAAATATATGTTGGTCCACCTATTATCCACATAGATACAATTACGTAGAAACATTGAACTCTACGAACAGAGCTATCAGGGGAAGCCTTGCATGAAACTTGGCTTCGGTTCAAGAAGAAGCTGAAGCGATGTCCAAATCATAGGTTGCCAGATGATGTCCTTTTGGAGGTGTCCTAGAGGTCATTGAACTTGTGAACAAAGCTATGACATATAATATTGTTGGAGGTTCTATGATGCCTCACACTTTCACTAAGGCCAGTGACATGCTTGACAATATGACTAAAACAAACAGAACCTGGGATATCAGAGAGTCTGAGGTTTCGGCTAGCGGCTATGCTAAAGGAATGATCGCAGAACAGCACAGATAAAGCTTCTGGAGATGAATGATGATGACAGCAATTAATGTAAACTAATAACAGAGATCATCAAATGAAGAATATAAGTCAGGAAACTGAAGTGACCGATAATGTTAACTAATGACAGAAGGAACTAAATGATTAGATAAATACTATCCCCTCCGTTCCAATTTATATGAAGGTGTTTGACTAGGCACAAAATTTAAGAGAAAAAGAAAGATTTATTGAACTTGTGGTCTAAAACAAGCCAAGCCATTAAAATTTCTGTGGCTTTAAATCATCTCATTAAGGATAAATGAGAAGTTCGAAGTATTTTTATGAGATAAAGAGAGATGTCATTCTTTTTGCCATAATGGTAACTATGATGTCTCAAAACTTGACATTCAATTAAAAACTTCAAATTAGGCCAATTCAAGTCTTACCGCCATCTTTGTTGTGGTCTATAATTGAAGAAGAGTGACTCTGCGAATCAGCATTAGCTTTAGTGCATCTGACTATTGGAACACTATATTTTGAAAGCTCTGATAGCAGGGTGTCAGCAACCATGGATGGAGTCAAATCAAAACCTGAAGAAGAGAGAATTTTTGTCAACACTAGTTTCGCTTTCTTCTTTATTATGGAAAAAGAGTACTATTGAGTGCATAAAATCCATAACTTCTTAGAAATAAGACTTAAAGGCGCAAATTGCAATAGAAATCCCAGTGATGGAGAAAATTCACAATCAAGCCTTCAGAAATCACACCAAACAACCAAACGAAACAAAGGAATATAGAAGGTGGGCTGAAGGTTAAATGAGTACAGTATTGGCAGAAACTCAGAATATTTCCAACATAGCCACCTAATTGTACAATGACCTATTACAATGAAAAAAGAACAGAAATTAATTGAATTTCAGTGAAAAGTGTCCAGCATAGTAGAATTTCAGACGAATTTCTGAATAATCGCTAAAAGACCCAACCCATAGTTTATAACTAGAAATGATCAACGTCAACTAAACTTCAAGTGAAATAAAGTCCGCAAGTATCAAAGCTCACAATGATTTCTAATAATGACTCGGATAAAATCCATACTTAGCACACCCAAGGGAGTGACCTAGTGGTCAATGAAGTGGATTGAAAACCACGAGGTTTTAGGTTTAAGTGCCCATTTGGATTAGCTTATTTTTAGCACCCCTATGGCTTTTACCTTTTGACTTATAAGTTACTTTTTATAAGCCCATCCAAACAGGCCCGAAATCCCAGCAGAAATAAAACAGTAGGTGATTTTTTTCCATTTGTCCAATTTTTCTCTTTAAAATTGTCCACACACAGCAGTCCTAAAATTTTGTGACCACTTGCCAATGCAACAAGTGATCTACGGGGGGGGGGGGGGGGGGGGGGGGGGGGGGGGGGGGGGGGGGGGGGGGG
>JAJOOI010015612.1:0-29954 GCA_029582585.1 Solanum bukasovii | reverse complement strand
TTTTTTAAAAACTAATTAATAAAATAAAATAAATTAAAAACGACGGACAACGTGGTTATTTTTTAATTTATATATAATTATTTTTAATAAAAAGCGACGGATGGCGTCTCTATATATATTAAATAAATAATTATTAATTATATATATATTTAGCGCAAAATCCGCAAAAAAAAGCGACGGACTAAGAGATGCCGTCCGTCACTTTTTGTAAAATAATTTTAAAAATAATTATTTTTATTAAAAAGCGACGAACAGTGTGGCAAAGGAGTCGCTTTTTGGAGCGACGTCATCCGTCGCTTTTTTGTCCGTCGTTTTTAAGCAGTTTTTTAGTAGTGTCATGGAACCCAAACCCAAACAGTTAGCATACCGAAATGCGGTATCCGATCCAAGGTTTATGCCGGAACATGGCAACTGATCCCATAATTATGCCGATATATGGCAACCGATCCAAGTTAGTTATGCCAGAACGTGACAACCGATCCATTCAACACACCACAATCACAATCACAAGTATATTCTCAAGATCATACAATTAAGTCATGATTCATGGCATCCCTCATTCCTCTATCTCATATTCAACAAGTGTGATCAATAATGCAACCTTCATATACATGCAAGTATCATAATGAAGCAAGAACAATATACATCACACAATCCTATAATCACCACCATCTCCTACAATGGATTTACTCATCACACACATCATGCAAACCCTAATTCGACCATACTCAACCCTAATTCATCGTCTAAGGCTTCTTTCTAGGGTTTGAATCATAGATCATTCGATGCATGAAGGCCTACGCATAAATCCTACCATCGATTTACATATATTACATAGGAAGCACATAATTAAACTACTCAATTCATAAAAACCTAGCCTACCTAGGCGCCAAGCAGTTGCATGGAGTTATTGACTTCGATTCCTATTTTTTGGGCTTTGTGACGGTGATTTTGGCCAAGAATCCGCAAGATATCACCATCCTCACGCTAGAAATCTCTCTCTCCCTTCTTCCCAAGCTTGCAAAAGCTTTCTGGGGTTTTCTAAGGTGTTTTACGACTAAATTAGGTATTTTAGGAAGAAGGAGAAAATAGGATTTCACGTTATTTAAGTTATGTCTCGCCTATCCCGCTCTGGGGACAACTTACCCCGCCCTGGTGGGACAATGGCCCAGAATTTTCCCAAATTTTTGTCCTCCTAAATAACGACGGTTCGGGTCGTTACACAGAAGCTAGAACAAGTTATTTAAGTTTCTTTTAAGCACATTTTATTAGGTCTAGTTGATCCAATTTTCTTATAATTTCATTTGTTACCATCTGATTTTATTCTTGGTTAAAAAGGTCTCATAACTTTGCTATTTGTGAAGATTATTTTTGAAAAATTAGAAAATCATTTTTGAAAGGTATTAAATTAACCTTATGTTTGAAAATTAGTGAACAAGGGTTCTGGTAATTTCCTAAAAAAGGTGTTAAGTAGCTTAGAAAATCCGCAAATATGATTAATCGATGAATTAAATATTTTGTGGCTAAAGAGGTATAATTTGTCTAAAAAAGGAGTTTTGAGAGTATTTTATTTAGAAGTTAGTTGTAGCACTTCAATTATTCCTTCAGTTCAACTTGTGAATTAGCTACAGTCTAGGAAATTTCATAAAAATTGTTAATTCCTAAAGAGTTATTTGTGCATATCCTTTAGACTTTGAATTAATTTGATCAATTCAACTCCTAAACTAATGAATGTCTTATTTGTGACGATAATTCTGAGAGTGAGGATGCTTTTGAGTTCATTCTGGACTGTTATAAGAGGCTGCATAAGTTGGACATTGTGCAACATCATGGGGTTGAGTTTGTGACTTCTCAACTTTAGGGTAAGGCAAAACGTGATGGAGAGCTTTTGTGGAATGTTGATAATCAATCTTGACTCCACTGACTTGAACACAATTTCATGCATTGTTCTTAGAGATTTTTGTGTGTCGCACCTTGAGATATAAGAAGAATGGCTCTTGAGTAGGGCAACATGGCTGTGACTACTTATGAGGCTAAGTTTCATGCCTTGTACCGTTATGCTACACAGTTGGTAAGTTTGGAGGATGAGAGGATTCATTTGTCTGTCACAAGTTTGAATTCTGAGTTGCAAGTCCGTTTTGTTTGTGCAAATGACCTCCGCAAGTAGGAGCTTCAATGAGGTGAGTGATTTTGTGAAGAAGGTAAATGGAGTTCAATAGGTTGGACAGGTCAAGACATTGGCTAAGATATTTGGTTTTAAATTTTGATAACCAGTACTATTTGGTTTGATTTTGGTTTTACTAAAAAACAACCGCAAAAATAACCAAATCGAACCGATAAATTAGATATAAAATTTTATAATTATTCATATATTATTCATAAATAAAATATAAATATTTTATTAAATTTTGTTTATTATTATTCATAAATAAAATATAAATAGTCAAATCTTGAATCCCAAGTGGGATACTTTTCTACTTTGATCTCAGCCTTTTTCTTTTCATCATTTTCAAATTAACAAGGACTAACGCTAGAAAGATCATTCTTATCCTTAGATTTCAGCACTCAAATTTAAGATCAATATTGAAAGGGATTTTAGGGAATCTTCTCGAGGTAAGTCCCATGATTAATTACTATAATTTGAGGGTTAATTGAAATTTTGTAGCCTATTGAAAGACGTTATTAGCAATGTGTGATTCTTCAATTTGTAAAATAAACATGAATTTGTCTTAGAACCCTAATTTTGGTTTTTAAAAATGTGGGAATTCATGGAATTTTATCAAAGTTCTAAACTTTGGTGCTGGCCGTTTAAATATGAGAATTAAGTTAGCTTATATTTTTACAATATTCCAAAGGATCGATGTTAGTGGCGTAAAATAATCTTCTTGCGGATATTTAATGTGTGTGTGGATCAAGAGGTTGGATCTTTCATGATTTAAATTTTAAAATTTGGGGATATATATCCAGGTATGGATACGAAATATAAATTAAATCTCTAAAAATAGAGTTATATGTGTCACGCCCCGAGCCTACACCCCGGACATGGCTGGCACTCGAGAACCATTGCTGGCCCCAAGCAAACCCTTGGTCTGGCTTACTTACTCAGCGGAAGACTCTAAGCATTATTACAATGATCAAATGCACTTACTCAATTGTTAAATAAAATAAATTATAATGTTTAAAAGTCAACATTCAACTTGGCCAAAATGGCAACTCAAGTCTTAACATATGAAATGATAATGTAAAGACAGCTGAACTACTAACTGTCTATGAAGCCTCTAAAACAAAGAGGGTTGTCCGGACAAGACCCCCGATCATCTTAACAATCAAATACTAAAAGCAAAGCAAAAGGAGTCCTCTGAAATGCAATGAGGCTCACCAATTGACTCTGAGTGCTCAACTGGATCAACGAGGCGCTGGGTGATGATCCTGGTTACCTGCATTTGCATCATAATAAGATGCAGGCCAAGTGGCATCAGTACATTGAATATACGAGTATGCGAGTTGAAACGCTAAACACAACATAGGCTTGAAAAGAATCTGAAAGGAAAACTTACTTTGGCTTTACTCGACTCCTGAATAACTTAACTCAATATAAAGCAATAAAGCATATGCAATATATGGAAAACTTGTAAAAACAGTGGAAAACAACTTAGTTCGTTAAAGAAAATGCAACAACAAACTCAACTAACTCATGAAATAAAGTAATATAGTTTCTGTGGGAGATTCTCTAACCAACAACCATCACTATGAGCCTAAGTGGTGATACAGCGTCTTGCCCACGCTGCCAGAACTGTCCTATACTTTGCCATATTATAAAACGCCTTAACTAAGTTGATCCACTAGTCTATGCTAAAAAGCAACTTAAGGAGTCATCTAAAAAGTATGATCCTTTACTACCCATGATGGCTACATGGTTTATGGAAACTTGAGTTAATATGAACTCGCATCCCCATATCGGTGTTCAATACTACTCTCAAAATATACTTGGCTAATATGATTTAAAATCAAAACTTTTTTCTTTGGTTTGAGATAATTACTCAAAACTTTAGCTTAAAAGCTCTCTTGGAAATCGGTGTTTCCCTTTCTTGCTCAAATGTGAAAATATTTTTAAACTCTTTGGGAATACATAGTCCCCATATACTTCTTTGAAGAAATGAACTTCAATCGTTACTCTTTACTCTTTACTCAACTTGAACTTTAAGTCTTAAAACAAAGTTAAAACATTTGTGAAAAACTTTTGAAAACTTTATAAACTTCTCTTTGACTTGCTTCTTAACTTCTAGACTTGACTCTTAACTTTTCTTGAATCGAATTATGGATTGAAGGTTCATGATCTCATGTTTATGGATGATTTTATGATGTTTAGATGTACCTAAGAGTGTTGGAATCAACTAGAAAACATAGGTACATTGCTAAGGAACTAGTACGGAAGTTAGGAAACAATTGTGAAGAACTGGTGTCCCTGGCACTCTGAGAGGTGTGGGGCGCCAGAGCACAAACTTAGGAGCTGAAGTTGTGGCGCTTTGAGAGGCGTGACGCTCCAAGCCCCTGCCCAGAAAATCCCCGATTTTTCTTGCTCGTTTTTCAACTCTAAACCCCCTATTTCATCTTAGTTCTTTCACAAAACACTTAAGATCGATTATACCTTCAATATATACCAGATTCAACTCGAAAATACACCCGAAAACGTGACTCAAATCTCAATAAAACCTCAACAACACAACCCACAAGGATTCAAACGAATTTCATCAAGAACTCAAAGTATTTACTTTCAAATCAATATAACTTTTTTCTGAATTTAATCATGTTTGGCGCGTGGGTGAACTAACCCAATGCTATGTGATCTCACATACCTCATAGGATTGAATCCTTGGCGAAATCCACAACCAAACGCGAACGTTCTTGACGATTCTTGATTTTTCTTTTCCTTTCTCCTCTTTTCTCTTTTCTCCAAGCCCTAGCGTATTTTGGTAAAAGCGTAAACTAATATAATTCTGTTTAGATCCTAACTTAATTACCAAAAATGAAATAAAACAATTGGGTAAGGAAAAGACTAAAATACCCTTCCAAATCCGGATTGGACTTTCCTTATTCGAACAGCCCAACTTCCAAATGGTTTATCTCACTCATATGAACTCCGAATCGCGTAAAATCGGCAGCGTTGGAAAGATTATCCCAAGATATTTCCTACCATATCTGGAAGTACACCTAAATCATCCTGAGCTAGGAGTTATGGCCATTTGAAGTTGACCAAAACTCAACTTATTCTAACTTAACAATATCCAGATTTTCATTCTTTCCAAAAACGACTATTTCCAATTATGAACTCCTTCCTAGTTATTTCAATTTACTAGATATTACAATATCTCCCCCTTGGAAACATTCGTCCTCGAATGAGACTACTCTTACAAGGCTAAGGGTGCAACATTAGTCATTCAGTTCAAACACCCAACAAGCAAATGCAAAAACTACATGCCAACTTATAAATAAATACCAAGTAAAGCATTAGTACCTTAATTTGGAACTTCTCCGGATTCAAAGAGATGTGGATATATCTTCTTCATGTCCTCCTCAGCTTCCCAAGTAGCTTCCTCAACAACTGATTCCTCCAAAGAACTTTGACTGATGCTACCTCTTTTGTCCTCAACTTGCGAACTTGGCGATCTAAAATCTGAATAGGAATCTCCTCATAAAACAAGCTATCATTGATCCTAATATCCTCGGTTGGTATGATCAATGAAGGATCGCCCATGCATTTCTTCAACATGGAAATGTGAAATACAGGATGAACCGCTGCTAACTCTTGTGGTAGCTCCAATTCATAAGCTACTTTGTCAATCCTCTTGGCTATTCGATAAGGTCCAATATACCAGGGACAAAGTTTCCACTTCTTACCAAATCTCATAATTCCCTTCATGGGTGAAACTTTCAAGTATACCTAATTATCTACTTCAAACTCTAACTCCCTTCTCCTAAAATCAGTGTAGGATTTCTGATGACTTTGCGCCGTCTTCAACTTCTCTTGAATCACTTTCACCTTCTCCATAGCTTGATGAACTAAATCTGGTCCTATCAACCCAGCTTCACCAACTTCAAACCATCCAATAGGAGATCTGCATCTTCTCCCATAAAGAGCCTCATAAGGAGCCATCTAGATGTTGGAGTGGTAACTATTGTTGTAAGGAAACTCAATAAGAGGTAGGTGATCATCCTAATTACCTTTGAAATCAATCACACAAGTCCTCAACATATCCTCCAAGGTCTGAATAGTGCGCTCTACTTGCCCATATGTCTGAGGATGAAAGACAGTACTTAAGTTCACCTTTGAACCCAAGCTTATTTGGAATGACCTCCAAATCTGTGCAGTAAATTGTGCACCTCTGTCTAAAATAATGGAGACCGGAACCCCATGAAGTCTTACCACCTCTTGAAGATACAATTTAGCATAGTCTTCTGCCGAATGGGTAGTTTTTACCGAAAAAAAGTGGGTTGATTTGGCCATTCGATCCACAACCACCCATAAAGAATCATGCTGTCTGCGAGACCTTGGTAAACCTGTGATGAAGTCCATATTAATCATCTCCCACTTCCATTCCAGAAGTTCTATATTTTGGGCCAAACCATCAGGCCTTTGATGCTCTACTTTAACTTGTTGGCAATTCGAACACTTAGCAACAAATTCTACAATGTCCTTCTACATACTACTCCACCAATAAACCTTTCTCAAATTGCGATACATCTGTGTGGAACTCGGATGAATGGAATATTTGGAGCCACGAGCTTCCTCCATGATCCTCTCTTGGAGTCCATCCATCATTGTACATATAATCTACCTTGATATCTCAATACGACATCTCTCCCTTGTTCAAAAACTAATACTTTTTTCTTATGAAAATTTGCCTTCAATTCAAGCAAAATAGGGTCTTGGTCTTGCTTTTCTTTCACTTCTAACACTAATGAAGATTCAGCCTCATTCATCACCACTACTTCTCCATCTGTGAAATATATCAGTCGAACCCCTAAGCGTGTAAGTCTATGCATATATTTCGCTAACTCTCTCTTTTCTTCCTCAACATGGGCGGTACTACCCATAGACAACCCGCTTAAAGCATCAGCAACCACATTAGCCTTACCTGGGTGATAAAGAATACTCATGTCATAATCCTTGAGTAATTCCAACCATCTCTTTTGTCTAAGATTAAGCTCTTTCTGAGTGAACACATATTGAAGACTCTTGTGATCAGTGAATACATCTACATGAACACCATATAAATAATGACGCCATATTTTCAAAGAAAATACTACAGCAGCCAACTCTAAGTCATGGGTTGGGTAGTTCTTCTCATGAACTTTCAATTGTCTAGAGGCATAAGTTATAACTTTGCCATTCTGCATTAGTACACAACCCAAACCAACTCTAGACGCATCACAGTACACAACAAAACCTTGAGTACCTTCTGGTAAGGTCAACAGTGGAGCAGTAGTCAGCCTTTTTTTCAATTCATGAAAGCTTTTCACACAAGCTTCAGACCATTGAAACTTCACTGTCTTCTGAGTCAACTTGGTCAAAGGGGATGAAATAGATGAGAACCCCTCTACGAACCTTCTATAATAGCCAGCCAAACCCAAGAAACTCCTATTATCAGTTGGAGATGTGGGTCTAGGCCAATTATGCACTGCCTCTATCTTTTGGGTATCAACTATAATTCCATCACCAAAAACTATGTGGCCCAAGAACGCAACAGACTCAAGACAAAACTCACATTTAGAGAACTTAGCATATAACTCCTTATCTTTCAAAGTTTGAAGAACTATTCTGAGATGGCTTGCATGATCTTCTTCATTCTTCATTCCTTGAATAGATTAGTATGTCATCAATGAAGACGATAACAAACATATCTAAATAAGGTTTGAAAACTTTATTCATAAGGTCCATGAACGCTGCAGGTGCATTAGTCAAACCGAACAATATGACCAGAAACTCATAGTGACCATAACGGGTCTTGAATGCTGTCTTGGGAATATCATATTCTCTTACTTTCTACTGATGGTAGCCAGATCTGAGGTCTATCTTAGAAAAACAAGAAACACCCTGAAGCTGATCGAAAAGATCATAAATTCTTGGAAGATGATACTTATTCTTGATGGTAACCTTGTTCAATTGGCGGTAATCAATACACATCCTAAGGGAACCATCTTTCTTTCTCACAAATAAGACCGGAGCGCCCCAAGGTGAGACACTTGATCAAATAAAACCCTTATCTAGCAGATTTTTTAAATGTTCTTTAAGTTCTTTCAACTCTGCTGGTGCCATTCTATATGGCAGAATAGAGATAGGACGAGTATCTGGAAGAACATCTATACTGAAGTCTATCTCTCTCTCAGGAGGGACTCCGGGTAGATCATCTAGAAAGACTTTTGGAAACTCTTTAACTATAGGAACTGACTGAATGAGAGGTATCTTAACACTAGAGTCATTTACTCACACCAGGTGATAGACACAACCCTTAGAAACTAACTTTCTTGTCTTAAGGTACGAAATGAAACGACCCTTACGCACTGTTGACCTACTTTTCCACTCTAAGACTGGCTCATTAGGAATTTGGAACCTGACAACTCGAGTTCTACAATCTATTGACGCATAACTGGCATGAAGCCAGTCCATACCTTGAATGACATCAAAATCTACCAGGTCTAACTCAATTAAATCAGCTATGGTGTCTTTGTGAATGATGGAAATGACACAATCACGATGAACTCGCTCAGCTAGAATAGACTCCCCAACAGGAATAGAAACACAAAAGGGTTCACGGAGTTTCTCAGGAATAACATCAAACTTATTTGCAACATAAGGGGTTACAAAAGATAAACTTGCTCCTGGGTCTAGCAAAGCATAAACGTCAAAAGTAAAGACTTTGATCATACCAGTGACAACATCTAGAGAGTTCACTTGCTCATGACGACTAGTGATTACATAGAGGCGGTTTGTTCCTCCACCAGTACCGGAAGTAGCTCCTCTAGGTGCAGCCATGTCTGGTAGAGCAACTGATGAAGATTGAGCTCTATTTCCCTGATTTCCACTACCTTGCATGTTCTTAGGGCACTCTTTCATGAAGTGACCCTCTTGCCCACACTTGAAACAACCTGACTGGACATCACGACACTTACCTGGGTGGGTTCTACCACACCTAGCACATCCCGGAGCCCAATTACCTCATTGTGCCACACTACCTTGAGATTGTGCAGGTATAGCTCTAAATTGTTGGGAATTCTGACCATTATACTCACTTTTGTTTCTGGATGTTGGTGCACTAACAGATGATAGTGCAGGTCCCTTTTACTTTTGCTGAAAGGAAGAGCGATTCACATTACTTTTCTACTGCTCGGACTCATTCCCTATCTTAGCTTTCTTATTTTTCAATTATTCCCGGTCCCTCAGCTTCTCTTCTTCAACCTGCTGCATATAGACCATCAACATTGATATATCCATGTCCCCAATTAACATCGCTACCCTGCCCTCTTTGCTTGATAGACGGGACAACCCAGAAACAAACAGACTTATTCTACTTCTCATATCTGCAACTATCTCTGGAGTATAACGGGATAGTTGGGTGAACTTCAACCCATACTCATGAACACTCAAGGAATCCTGCTTAAGGGTAAGAAATTCTCGTACCTTAGCCTCTTTCAGTTCTCGAGGAAAGAAACGCCCCAAGAAGGCCTCCTCAAAAGATGCCCAACTCATAGGTGGTGCATCCTCAGCTCTACCATCTTTCCACTAGTCAAACCAAGTCCTATCAGCATTCTTTAGTTGATATGCAGCTAGTTCAACTCGCTCAGTATTGACAACATGCATAACATCAAATACCTTCTTCAATTCCTCAACAAAACTCTCTAGATCCTCGGCAGTGTTTGAACTCGTGAAAATTGGAGAATTTATCCTCAAGAACTCTCAGATCCTCGAAGTATCAGTCACTTCCTGTCTAGCTCCTCTTTGTTGCCCAACCTGGTTAGTCACAGTTTGGCTCAACATCCGGATAGCCTCACAGAACTCAGCATTGGTAACCTTTCCTTGGGGTTGCACTTCAAGTGCATTAGGTACCCCTTGCTCCTCAACATTACGCCTCGCAGGACGACCTCTAACAACTCTTCGTGGAGGCATGATTATCTGAAAAAATGCGCAAGCACGAATTAGAAGGAAACTTTTTAGAGATTAAACTCTAACGCACGAAATGAGTGTGAAAGAAGTGAGAAATTTTCCTAAGTGTTGCAGCCTCCTAATTATAGATGTGGCGCAATTTACACTGATAACTAGGACTATACAGACACGGCTTCATAGACTCCCTAGGACTCTTGAACTCTGTGCTCTGATACCAAGTTTGTCACTTCTCGAGCCAACACCCTGGACGTGGCTGGCACTCGAGAACAATTAATGGCCCCAAGCGAACCCTTGGCCTAGCTTACTTACTCAGCGGAAGACTCTAAGCATTATTACAATGATCAAATGCACTTACGCAATTGTTAAATAAAATAAATTAGAATGTTTAAAAGTCAACTTTCAACTTGGCCAAAATGGCAACTCAAGTCTTAACATATGAAATGATAACGTAAAGACAATTGAACTACTAACTGTTTATGAAGCCTCTAAAACAAAGAGGGATGTCGGGACAAGACCCCCGATCATCCTAATAATGAAATACTGAAAGCAAAGCAAAAGGAATCCTTCGGAATGCAACGAGGCTCACCAACTGACTCTAAGTGCTCAACTGGATCAACGAAGCGCTGGGTGATGATCCTGGTTACCTGCGTCTGCATCATAATAAGATGTAGGCCAACTGGCATCAGTACATTGAATGTACGAGTATGCGAGTTGGAACGCTAAACACAACATAGGCTTGAAAAGAATCTGAAAGGAAAACTTACCTTGGCTTTACTCGACTCCTGAATAACTTAACACAATATAAAGCAATAAAGCATATGCAATATATGGAAAATTTGTAAAAACAGTGGAAAACAACTTAGTTCGTTAAAGAAAAGGCAATAACAAACTCAATTTGCTCATGAAATAAAGTAATATAGTTTTTGTGGGAGATTGTCTAACCGACAACCACAACTATGAGCCTAAGTGGTGATACAGCGTCTTTCCCACACTGCCAGAACTGTCCTATACTTTGTCATCATATAGAACGCCTTAACTAAGTAGATCCATTAGTCTATGCTAAAAAGAAACTTAAGGAGTCATCTAAAAAGTATGATCGTTTACTACCCATGGTGGCTACATGGTTTATGGAAACTTGAGTTAATATGAACTCGCATCCCCATATCAGTGCTCAATACTACTCCCAAAATATACTTGGCTCATATAATTTAAAATCAAAACTTCTTTCTTTGGTTTGAGATAATTACTCAAAACTTTAGTTTAAAAGCTCTCTTCGAAATCGGTGTTTCCTTTTCTTGCTCAAATGTGAAAACATTTTAAAACTCTTTGGGACTACATAGTCCCCATATACTTCTTTGAAAAAATGAACTTCAATCTTTAATCTTTACTCTTTACTCAACTTGAACTTTAAGTCTTAAAACAGAGTTAAAACGTTTGTGAAATACTTCTGAAAACTTTATAAACTTCTCTTTGACTTTCTTCTTAACTTCTAGACTTGACTCTTAACCTTCCGTGAATTGAATTATAGATTCAAGGTTCATGATCTCATGTTTATGGAATATTTCGGGATGTTTATATGTACCTAAGAGTGTTGGAATCAACTAGATAACATACGTACATTGCTAAGGAACTAGTACGAAAAGTTGGGAAAGAATTAGGAAGAATTGGCGTCCCTGGCGCTCTGAGAGGCGCGGGGCGCCAGAGCACAAACTTCAGTGTTGAAGTTGTGGCGCTCTGAGAGGCGCGACGCCCCAAGCCCCTGCCCAAAAAATCCCCAATTTTTCTTGCTCATTTTTCAACTCTAAACCCCCTATTTCATCTTAATTCTATCCCAAAACACTTAAGATCGATTATACCTTCAATATATACCAGATTCAACTCAAAAATACACCCGAAAATGTGAATCAAATCTCAAGAAAACTTCAACAACACAACCCACAAGGATTCAAACAAATTTCATCAAGAACTCAAAGGATTTACTTTCAAATCAATATAACTTTGCTGAATTGAATCATGTTTGGCGCTTGGGTGAACTAACCCAATGCTATGTGATCTCACATACCTCATAGGATTGAATCATTGGTTAAATCCACAACCAAACGCGGACGTTCTTGGCGATTCTTGATTTTTCTTCTCCTTTCTCCTCTTTTTTCTTTTCTCCAAGCCCTAGCGTATTTTGGTAAAAGCTTAAACTGATCTAATTATGTTTAGACCCTAACTTAATTACCAAAAATGAAATAAAACAATTGGGTAAGGAAAAGACTAAAATACCCTTTCAAAATTCGGATTGGACTTTCCTTATTCGAACAGCCCAACTTCCAAAGGGAATATCGCACTCATACGAACTCAGAATCGTGCAAACTCGGCGCCGTTGGAAAGATTATTCCAAGAGATTTCCTACCATATCTGGAAGTACACCTAAATCATTATGAGCTAGGAGTTATGGCCATTTGAAGTTGACCAAAACTCAACTTATTCTAACTTAACAAAATTTCCAGATTTTCATTCTTTCCAAAAACGACTATTTCCAATTATGAACTCCTTCCTAGTTATTTCAATTTGCAAGATGTTACAATATGTTTAAATTATGAGACATTAAGTGGAGAACTAACAAGGTATATTTCTCAGGAGAAAATATTGATCAAGAAGAGAATCATAGATATTTTGAAAGGAATATACATAAAAACAAAAATGCATACAAATATTTAATTTTATTCAATGTCACCTTAGTTTTTATTTTGATAACAAAAATCATTGTATTTGTCCTGAATTTCTCCGTTGATTTTGGTCAAAGTACTAAAAATTAGTTGACCTGATTCGATAGAGATTCCATATCTACACCCACATTTACACCTATGTTTGTATCAACTTCAGTGCGATACCAAAAGAGAAGAATCCAAAATACTTAGCTAATGATATATTTATGTGAGTGAATACCTTAGGGGAATAGATACTCACACACTATGTTATTGTTGACTCAATAATCGTGAATTATCTATTTATATATGACTAATGACACGTGTGAAATCTTTTACGGTACTTTGAAAAGCTAATCGAAAGGCTTATAGACTCTAGGTGTGACAGATTCTCAAAGCATGTATATGTGTTGCTGAAGAATATTTTAAGATTAATAATCTATGATCTCCTTTTTATTGGATTTTTTTTGTGTAATCCAATCAAAACTAGTTGCTAATAAACCTCCTGATTATTATCAATATTTTAAAAAATAACTTCGCGAAATACAAAGGTTGTCAATGGATTTATGATCAATTAGAGTCAGAGTTATTACCACATGCCTTCTTTTCCTATTTTTAATAGTTATCTTCTTATGTATGATCATTAACTAGTCATAGTTACGAGCAATGTTTTCAAAAACGTTTTTGGGGCGAGTCTCGAGGTGGGGCGTACAAAAAATGTTTCGGGGCGTAAATTAAAGACGTAGATTCATAAGGCATAAGCCTCAAGCATAAAAACGTAAGTCCTAGGCGTAAAAACGTAAGTCATGGACGTAAAAACATTGGCCCGAGCATTTTTAATTTTCTTTTTTGAACTTTTTTTGCTTTAAATCATATTTATTTATTATTGGTGTAATAATATTTCTCAAATAGTAATTATAATTCTTTTTTTCTACTTTATTGATTATTAATACTTATCTCAAATAAAAATCATAATATAATTTCTATATATTATAGGTTATTTATAAAAAAATATTTGTAAAATCATTGAAATGTTCACTTTTACTTATTTTATTAGTAATAAAACTATAAAATTGAATATACATGAGACTACGCTCCGTAGAACCATTGGACTTACTCCCCGTGTCTCAGGGTTTACGCCTCACCCCGTACTGTATAAAACGTCTCATCTCACGCTTTCGCCTTTTAAAACACTAGTTAGGAGTGTTAAAATGAGCCAAAAATTATAAGTATTTTGTTCGGGATTTTTTGGATTGAGATCAAAATAATTTGAATTGGATCAATCTCAATCCATTTTAAAAGAATTTTCAATTGACTCAAATTTAATCTTCAATTTTAATCCGTTTTAAGATCCTTTATTTGCATTGTTGTAATGCATGTTTCATATTGAAGGTATGAATTACTATCTATTTTATTGAAATTAACATAAATAACAATATATTAAAATTATTGAGATTAATCAGGTCAAATTGGGCGGGTGATGACCAAACCTAATTTTTAGCTCATTTGAGCTCAAAGTAAATTTGAACGAATCTTATGACCCAATTAAATTTCTATTTTAATCCACTTGCATCTTTTAATAACTACAATTTCAACACAAACCGTATATGACCTTTGTGACCATGAATTGCATGTGCCACAAGATAACTTATTTCAGGTACAATTAGAAATATGAATCTGAGAGGTGATCCCCAATTGTACTGTCAGCTTGTCTAGGAGAGCCTTGCAGAAGATGGACAAGGACCAACATGGGTTGCGGTGCACTTGTGGGAGTGTTTCATCCTTAATCAGAGGTCTCAGATTCGAGCCCTGGGATGGAGAAAATCCTATTGGAGCCCACCCCGAAATGGGCCTTGCAGAGCGAGATTCGGATTTAGTCGGAGTTCCAATGTGGACTCCAAACACCGGAATAGTGATTAGACTAAGATAAGTTAGAGCAGAGTTGTTTTCTTGTTATGTAATGTAGAGTATCTATAGTCTTATTTGTGATCGGAATGAGCTTGTTCACTTTAATGTTGGAGTCCAAGCTTTTAGGTTCCATAAAATATATATGTGAAAAACTATGCTATATTTATATGTTGATAGATACCCGAATCTCTTTTAAGTGTAGTATAACACTCACATCATTTTCTTGATCTGTTATTATTTAACATCTGAACATTAAGCCACTATTCCTATTTCCCTGCTGACCATTAGAGTGAGTGCACTTTACATAAAAAGTAAAGGCTCTAAGCTCCGCTCCTTTGACTGATTGTTTCCATCGGATCTGTTCTCTATTGCTCAATAATATTCTGCTATCAAGACAATTGGCTGAATCCCGTGAAACCATTTCATAAAAGTTCATTGATGATAAAGTGAGACTGAGTATTACAGCTCCTACTTTCTTCCAAAGTAAGTGAAGTTCTCCACTACTCCATGTTTCCTCGTAGCATCACCTATGAAAGTTTTCTTATATCTATGCTTCTATTGACTAAGTTTTCTAATATATGACATTGAATTTTAACAATGCAGTACTGTTGTTGTATAGCTTCTTAATTACATTTTTCCTTTATTGTTGTGATATCCTATCATATTTCATCTGCGATATTGTAAGTCCATAATCACATTCATGTTGGAAGTGAATCTTCTATGTAATATCGTTTGAAACTAGGCAGTATTTATGATAAAAGGGCGTGAAAAGTCTAATACGAACTAGTATAAGTGAACAAAAATGTATCATCACAAAAGAGAAGCATCAAACTTAATATTACAAGCCAAAATTGATCTAACAAAAAAGCCAGTTCCTAGTTTGTTTACTCTGATCCAACAACTTCAAAAGTAAACAAAGGAGGAACTGCTAACTATTCTAACGATCAAAAATATAATCTACATGAATTCATAAGAAACATCATGAGTAGAGTCAGTGTATATGAAAGGGTATTGATCCATAAGCTGCATTGTCGAACTTAAACCAATATCATGAGTAGAGTCATTGTATATGAAAAGGTACAGATCCACAGGTTGTACTGTTGAACTTGAACCATTTCCATTCACCATAGGTTGCATTGTTGAAGTTAAACCAATCCCATTATTCCCCATAGGCTGCATTGTTGAACTTGAACCAATTCCATTATTCCCCATGGGCTGCATTGTCGAACTTAAACCAACTCCATTATTTGCCATTGGTTGCATTGTCGAACTTGAACCAATTCCATCGTTTGCCAACCAGTTTTCAGCCTCATTCATCATAGAATAATTTGCATTGAAAATTTGATAATCCTCGATAGAAAGAAGCCCATTATGCATCCCTTCTCCCATTGAATTCACACCACTAATTGGAATATTTGATTGAAAGAAGTTGTGATCGATGAAAGAATTCACAGTAGAAATAGGCCACAGAGTAGTATGGTTCATCAGTTCAGAGTAGTCCCATATAAGTTTATGCGAAAGTGAGGAACTTTCAATATGAACATTCATGCTCTTCAACAATTCGAGTTTTCCTTTTGCCTTGTCCATCATTTTCTCAATAACTCCAGCAAGATTTTGTAATTCTTTTTTAGATAAATAGTCAAATCTTGAATCCCAAGTGGGATACTTTTCTACTTTAATCTCAGCCTTTTTCTTTTCAACATTTTCGAAATAGTCAAATCTTGAATCCCAAGTGGGATCCTTCCCTGCATTATGCATATTTAGAACAAATGATCCCTTAGTGGCTTGTACACGTGACAATCAGTGTTTGGGGGTTTCAATAGGATGGATAAGTTTTCCACTTTATCTTGTTCTTGCTTTATATTTTGAGATTAGCAGGTTAATCTCATGTTGTAAACTGGGTTTTACTTTTGCTTGTGAAGTTTAGTAAAAGCAGTTTGAAAATCCCTGTGGGACAGGTCTTGGTTTTGCTCCCTTGAGCAAGGAGGTTTCCACGCAAAGTTGTGTGTGCAATCTTTACTTTCAGCATTTATTTACTTGTTATTGCAATCGTGTTGAGGATATGGTCCTATCGTAACTGGTGGACGCATATATTCCAACACCTATAAATTGAGTAATTCTTATTAGTATAGTTTTTATAAATAATTAATTCCTATAAATTACTCCTCCTCCTCATTTTGAAGCTTAATTCTATTCATCACCAATCTGATAAATACATTAATTTCTTTGTTTGGTCGATTAATACGGTGCTTGCTTTCTTTATTCTACTACTAATAATAAATCGGTGTGTGTATTTTGTTGAAGTGCAGGCAAAATGGAAAGATCAAATATAAAAGTGGAACTTATTCAAGATCACAAGAAGAGGATGAACACTTTAGTAAAACGGAAGGCTGGCTTGGTCAAGAAAATCTCGAAACTCTCAATACTTTGTGACATCAAGGCATGTATGATCATATATGAAGGAAATACTAATTGTCAACATGATCAAATGTGGCTGAATGATCCAAATGAAGTTAAAGAGCTAATAAATCTCTACAAAAACCAACCACTCCAAGGATGAAGCAAAAGGGGTAAGACCTTGTCCAACTATTTCGAAAATGATCAAAAGAAAAGGGTTGAGATCAAAGTAAGAATTCATGGCCATGGGCCATACAGAGCATGAAATGTAAGCAGAAAGAGAATATTAAACCATACTAAGCAGGGCACAGGAACGATTAGCATTAGATCACAAAAGCTAACTACAGAGGTCAGTCAAAACAGTACACATAGCCACTAGAGTTTTGACATAGAAATGAAGAGACTAGGAGGACATGACTTGTTTAGGACGGAGGGGGAAGGGGATTAAGGGTGCGCATTAGCAAGGACATTCGCTCATTTGCAGCCTCATGAGCCTGGATAATTTGCTTATTGAGAGCCTTGACTTCCTTACTGAGTGAGGCATTTGACTTCAGCAGCAGTTCATTCTCATCCCTCAATTGTTGCACCACTTGCTCATCCACACCACTGGTACCAGGTCCCTTTGAGACAACCTTCTGCAACTTAGATTTTAGTTGTGCAATTTCAACCTCCTTATCATTTAAGATCGCAATGAGATCAATCAACTCACGTTTAAGATAGGCTTGTTGTTCTATAAGATCCGCCACCTAAGACCTTCCCATGGCCTTCCCTGCAACACACTCACATTCCAGTAGGGTGATATCAGTAAACAATTGCTTGGTGGTACCAGGTACGCCTCTTCCCAAAGGCACTTCAAAATGTTTAAACATGTAATTCAGTAGGTAGCCACAAGGGATGCCATGTTTGGC
Source organism: Solanum bukasovii (assembly GCA_029582585.1). Taxonomy (NCBI): domain Eukaryota; kingdom Viridiplantae; phylum Streptophyta; class Magnoliopsida; order Solanales; family Solanaceae; genus Solanum; species Solanum bukasovii. Next base: position 11,883 of record JAJOOI010015612.1, on the reverse strand, counting down.
CCGTTTCCAAGTCATAACCCTGTGCATATGTTCAACATTAGAGCAGGGAGATTAATTTCCTCCAGTTCATCCAACTTTTCCATGAGAAACATATCAGCAGCAGATGTTATAGTTTTTTTCTCTGTCTGTGGTACCAGCACCTTGTTGATGAATTCAAAGAGTAACTGATATTCCCCTTTGAGAAACTTATTTGGCAACCCTACTCGCTTGATGTCTCCACGCTTTGTAGCCTGTTTGAGGAACTCACTGGATGGTTTGCAGTCCTCAATTGATTGTATTCCGTTCACAAGCACACCCAGAATGATCCCCAAGGATTCCTCATCTAGAAAGATTTTAATATCGTTGATAATAGTCCTGATTCCTCCATCATCTAGAAGTTCCATGTTGTAGTAAAATTCACACACCTCAGGTTCATGAAGATATGGTGTTGGGGGTTCGAACAGATGACCCCAACCTTGTAAAGAAATAGCATCAAAGAGATTCGACATACCAAATGCAGTAAGGATGTCAGGATCGAATACTCTTCCGTTCAGCACTTTCTGGTTCTTCATTTCAACTATATGTTCTTCCCTTGTCATATCCTTGCCTGTAACTGGATTTTAAACAGAAGGACCTGGTCCTTTGACTAAACTTGATTTAGCAGTGACCCATTTTCTCACTCTCCCCTTCTTCACATGCGATTTCTTTACAGCCTTCTGAATTCCCTTTGATTTTACCCTCTCGTCCTCTCATTCCTTCCTTCTTTTTGCCACATATGCAACAACATCATCAGACTCAATGTCACTGGACCTAACAGGCAAAGGAGTAGAGGTAGGCTTTTCAGGAAAGTGACATTCCCATCTTCTTTTCCTAGCCCTCTCCATTTGAATTACATTCGCTGCTATGGCACTCCCCATAACTTTTTGCATTTCACTCCTAGTCCCATACCTCTTCTTGTCCCTTTTTGAGTGGGATTTAACCATTTTTCCCTTCCCTTTTCTCTTTCTTTCCTTTGCATACTCAGTGGGCTCATGAGTAAGAACAGCCTCAGGAGTACTCTTAACTGTTTCCAAATATAGGACATCAACTGTTAAAGTGTTGGCTCCTCGCACCCCTTTTCTGCTCCATTCCAAAGGAACTTCTTCTTCCTCTTCCTTGTCACTCTCAAGGTCAAATGACCTACGGGTTTGGTCAAACATAGGTTGAACACTGTGAGGGACCTGCTCCAGAGACCTCAACTCTTGTTCCAACAAGGTTGGTTGAACATTGCCTCTGAGAGAGGCCAAACTTTGTACAGTCACTAATTCTGCCCCTGCTGCTAGAATATTCGACTCAGGACCTTTTCCCTCAGGCAGATCTCCATCAAATAATCTCTCAGACATAGTAGAAGACACTCTCTTAGACAATACTTCAACTTCTTCAGTGGGATGGTCAACTTTTGGTTTTATGACTGATTGGGCTTCTGAGTTTTGAGATTTGTCACAGGACAGCACCAAAGTAGGAGAATAGGGCAAAATCTCCCCAGAAGGTAGTGCAGGGGAAACCACTACTTCAGTCAAAAGAGTGATGGATTCACTTGTTTCACCAACTCCACAGACTGGTGTCGAAGGAGACTGTTCTGGGAGAGGAGTGGAGAAGTTGAAAGAACTAGGGTTTTCAACCTCTTGGGGAATATGAGTCTTTGAAGAAGTAGAAGAGTTGGTCATTTTGATGAGAAGAAACAAAAACAATTTGGGAGAAGAGTAGTGAATCACAAAGGGATTATGAAGAAAATTAGGATTTTGATTTACAAAGGTTAGGTTTATATTTAAGTACAAGAGGTATCGGGTCCCTAAAATGTAGTGAATCTTGGTTTTAAAGTGAAAAGACGTTTGAAACTGGCTCAATGAATGGGTGAGAGACACGTAGCAGTGACAGTTGACAGACACACAATGTAGCATAAATGATACTAACCTCGTGGGTACTAGGTCTCATTTAGTATGTAGCCCTGCCTGTATGATTAGATCTTCCCTTCAACCATTATGTCATGTGTTTATACCTGCATTAAGGTACCAGAAGTATTACAACAAGTATAGACACCTGCACTCATTAACATAATCAAATGGAAGTTTTTGTGAAAACATGTCATGGAATCAAGTGATCTTGTGCATCCCCAACCTCAACCTGTTTTTGATAAAACATTCTTTACTCAAGGGCATTGTAAAGATATCAGCTAACTAGTTTTCTGTCTTGCAGAAACTCATCACCACATTTTGCTTCTCAACAATGTCCCTTAGGAAGTGATGTCTCACATTTATGTGCTTTGTCCTCTTATACTGAACAGGATTTTTGGCCATGTTCATTGCACTGGTGTTGTCGCATATTAGAGGGATAGTGTCTGTGAGACCACCAAAATCTTCCAATTGTTGTTTGATCCATAGGAGCTGAGCACAGCATGATGCAACAGCCACATATGTTGCCTCTCCTGTAGACAGTGCCATGGAATTTTGCTTCTTAGTCCCCCAAGAAATCAGTGATGATCCGAGGAAGTGTGTCATGCCTGATGTACTCTTTCGATAAACAAGAAAACCTGCATAATCAACATCAGCATAACCAATTAGATCAAGCAAATCACCCGTTGGGTAGAAGAGGATCAGGTCCTGAGTTCACTTCATGTATCTCAGAATTCGCTTGGCTGCCTTCAAATGTGACTCTTTTGGCGCTGCTTGAAACCTTATGCACATCCCTACACTGAAGACTAAGTCAGGCCTACTTGCAGTGAGGTACAGAAGTGACCCAATAATTCCCATGTACATGGTGTGATTAACCTCAACACCATCTTCATCCAGATCAAGTTTCACATTTGTGCTCATAGGTGTGTCAAGAACTTTTGCCTTAAGTAGATTGAACTTTTTGAGCAATTTTTTTATATAATTCTCTTGACATATAGAAGTTCCCTTAGAAGACTGCTTGATTTGCAATCCTAGGAAGAAAGTAAGCTCCCCCATCATGCTCATTTCAAATTCACTACTCATTAAACCAGCAAACTCTTTGCACAGTGAATTTGAAGTAGCTCCAAAGATGATGTCATCTACATATACCTCTTTTGAACCCATTTGCAAGGAAAAACTTCGACAAACACTCATACTAAGCTCTGGGAGCTTGCTTTAAACCATACAAAGCTTTATCCAGCTTCAGCACATGATTTGGCAGTTCTGTATCTTCAAAACCTGGAGGTTTTTTTACATACACCTCTTCTTTCAGGTTCCCATTCAAGAATGCACTCTTGACATCCATTTGAAATAGCTTAAATTCCATGTGGGCAGCAAAGGCTATAAGGGCTCTAATAGCTTCCATTCTGGATACATGAGCAAAAGTCTCATCGTAGTCAATTCCCTCCTCTTGGTTGTACCCCTGCACCACGAGTCTTGACTTGTTTCTGGTGATGGTCACATGCTCATCAAATTTGTTTCTAAAGACCCATCTTGTCCCAATAATGGTTCTATTGAGAGGTCTGGGGACCAGGTGCCAAACTTTGCTCCTCTCGAACTGATGAAGTTCTTCTTGCATTGATATTACCCAATCTACATCTTGTAAAGTCTCTTTGATGTTCTTAGGCTCAATGGATGATATGAAGGCTGAATATGCAACTAAATTTCTTATTCTAGATCTAGTTTGTATTCCGGAGTCAAGTGGAAAGATGAGATTGTCCAGTGGATGTGAGGATTGATGTTTCCATCCGGACTTTCTGGTAATCTCTTCTTCCACATTAGCATCAAATTCTCTTTCATCATCTTCTGGATTTTGAGATAATACCTCTTATGCTGAACCGGAGGGACCAGGTTTTCTTGTGTGTTCTGCACCATTTTCTTTTGTAACCTATTTGTTTCCAGGATTTTGGATTACCTTATCCTATTTTCCCTTGATCAGCTCCTCCAACTTATGGTCTTCTTTGTGCTCATCATTTTTCTCAGATTCATCAAATATCACATGCATGCTCTCTTCAACACATTGAGTTCTTTTGTTAAAAATCCTGTAGGCCTTGCTGGTAGAAAAGTACCCGACAAACACCCATTCATCACTCCTGGCATCAAACTTGCCAAGGTCATCCTTTCCATTATTCAGTACAAAACATTTGCACCCAAATGGTTTAAGATGAGCAATTGAAGGTTTTCTGTCATTTAACAACTCATAAGGTGTTTTCTTGATCACAGACCTGATAAGACACCTATTTGTAACATAGCATGTTGTGTTGACTGCTTCTGCCCAAAAAATCATTGCAAGCCCTGAGTCAATTAGCATGGTTCTTGCAATATCCACTAAAGTTCTATTCTTCCTTTCAACAACTCTGTTTTGCTGAGGAGGTCTTAGTGCAGATAAATTGTGATTGATTCCATTTTCAACACAAAAGCCTTCAAGTTGAGAGTTCTCAAACTTTGTGCCATTGTCAGACCTGATACTAGAAATTTTGTAGTTAACCTTTAGTTGAATAGGTTTGCAAAACGTGATTAGAAGTCTGGCCGTCTCATCCTTAGTCTACAAAAACATGTTCCAGGTGAACCTGGAGAAATCATCAACAACTACAAGAATATACTTTTTACCTCCTCTGCTTTGAATTCTGACTGGTCCACACATGTCCATGTGAAGAAGCTCTAGAGGTCTGGTTGTGCTCACACCTTTCTTGGCTTTGAAGGATGAACTTGTTTGTTTCCCTTTTGCACAGGCATCACAGACTTTATCATTTGATAATTTCAGCTTTGGCAATCCACGAACCAGGTCCCTGCAACAAGCTTGTTTAACAAAGAAGTACTTACATGACCCAATCGCCGATGCCATAGATTTGCATCATCAGTTTGAGCGCTCAGGCATGAAAGATTTTCCCTTTCAATAGAGTCAAGATCCGCAACATACATATTTTTGATTCTTTGGGCAAACATAACAACCCTTTTAGTTGCACAGTTTGTAACCAGACGCCTATCAGACATGAACTTAACTTCATTTCCCTTGTCGCAGATTTGAGATACACTCAGGAGATTGTATTTCAAATCATCCACATAGTGTACATTGTCTATGGAGTGATCAGTTGTTCTTCCTATCTTGCCAATTCCAAGAATAAAACCTTTCTTTCCAGCACCAAATGACACACCACCACCTTGGTGTGCTTCCAAAGAGAGGAAGTTTAGAATGTCTCCAGTCATGTGCCTTGAGCATCCACTATCCATATACCAACACTGACTAATTCCTCTCTTCTGCACAAGAATCACTTATTAGACTTAGGAACCCACTTCAGATGGAGTTCCCAAAAATTGTCAAGAGGATTAATGAGAAAACTCCATATCCATTGTGGCAAAGTATTCTTGCTGAAATGGTAGCTGGGACCAGGTGCCTTTTAGTTTTTTACAAAAACTTTTCTTGATTTAAAGAACTTTTCCTGCCTTTCTTTTAGCCCTCTCAGAATCTCACAATTTTCTTTTAGATGGACATATCTTCCACAATGGGTACACAAAAGGTTGTCGGAGACAGACACATATTTACTGTGGGGATTGTAAGGAGACTCTATCTGTCTACAACCTAACCCTCTTTTGTTGTTGAACTTCTGACTTGCTAAGTGTGAGAGTATCTTAGACAAATCAGTCCATTTGAGGGAGTGGTTTAACTCTTCTTTGATTTTGCAAAGATCCTTCACTAGTTGAGAGTTCTTTTCAAGGGAGGCAACTAACTTAGACTCAGAGGTCTTTAGTTTCTCTTCTAGTTCAATCTCAAAGTTATTGAGTTTTTGCTTCCAATCCTCAGAGGTGCCAGGTTCCTCATTGAGTTGCAAGCTACCAGTCTCTAGGATACTTATCCTAACACTCATTTCAGACATTTGAGAGTTAAGAGCTGAGTTTTCATCCTCGCACAAACTTAGTTTTTCACTTATCGTCAAATTTTCAGAGGTTAATTTATCCACTGAGTCAATTAATACAGCATCAAGTTTTCTCAATCTTTTAATGGGAAGAGTATCTAGATCATTTTTTAGATTAAAAAAAAGGGTTACCTCATTCAGATCCTCTTCATCATCATATTTTTCCATTAGTGAGAAAATGGAGTTGAACACAGTTTCATCATCGAGACATCTTCATGGTTGTCTACCTCTTCCTCAGATATGCTAGATGTGTTTCCCCATACAGTCAAAGCTTTCTTTACTAGTTTATCAGCATGAGCCTTTCTCTTGGAATGGTCAAGGACCTAGTCCCTTCTATGAGGTCTGAAGTCCTGAGTTTCATGCTTCTGGCTTGGACAATCCCTCATAAAATGACCATGTTTGCCATATTTATTACAAAGATCGTTTGAATTTGCTGCTCTGCTGGTCGAAGCTTTCTTTTGAAAGCCTCCGTGCTTTTTGATAATCTTATGGAACCTTCTGGTGACATATGTCATTTCATCCTCCTATTTAGTCACATCGTCATGAGATATTTTCAAAGCAACTGATTCCTCCCTCTTTCCCTCCTTCATGTTTGTCCCCCGTTTCTTCTTCACCTCATAGGTTTGGAGATTTCCAATCAGTTCATCCATGACAAGCGTCTTCAGATCTTTTGATTCAGTTATAACATTCACTTTGCTTTCCTATGACTTGGGAAGCACTTTGAGAATCTTTCGAACTTATTTGCTTAGGGGAATAGGCTTACCAAGGAATCTCAGTTCGTTGGTTATGGAGGTGAATCTTGAGTTCATCTCGAAGATAGATTCATCTTCCTTCATACAGAAGTTCTCATATTGAGTCATAAGTATATCGACCTTAGACTCATTCACTTGTGTTGTTCCCTCATGGGTTGTTTGGAAACAATCCCATATCTCATTGGTTGTCTCACAGGCAGAGATTCAGTTGTACTCATCTGACCCGATTCCACATACTAGAATCTTTTTTGCTTTATAATTCTTCTCTATCTTCTTTCTGTCTGTTTCATTGTACTCCTTTCTGGTTTTGATAGTTGTTGTGGTGAGCTCTCCATCTTTCACCGCCTTTGTGGGAATGTACAGTCCATCAAGAATCACGTCCCACAACTCAGTGTCTTCAGCATTGATGTAATTATGCATACGATTCTTCCACCACCCATAGTATTGTCCATTGAAGCGAGGTGGTCTGGTAGATGTCTGACCTTCCTCCATGTTGGGTGGAGCAGTCATTCTGTTAGAATCTTTTCTTTTCTTGGTGATACCCAAATCGAAAAGTCAAGCTCTGTTACCACTTGTTGGAATGTATGCGTCCACTAGTTACGATAGGACTAGGTCCTCAACAAGATTACAATAACAACAAGTAAATAAATGTTGAAAGTAAAGATTGCACACACAACTTTACGTGGAAACCTCCTTGCTCAAGGGAGTAAAACCATGACCTGTCTCACAGGGATTTTCAAACTGCTTTTACTAAACTTCACAAGCAAAAATGAAACTCAGTTTACAACATGAGATTAACCTGCTAATCTCCACACTAAGTAATACCACATATTACTTAAACGACCCTAAGCAGATACAACACTGCCCATTATACTAACCCAAATGATTAATATAGACTTTGACGTAAGACACTAAGTTACTCACAACTAAGTTCTTACAATGATCAACCCAAGATTGAAACGTTTCTATCACAAGTGAAACGATTCCTACAATATATGCACAATTACAAGCAGTCAAAGTAACAGCTGGTACAGGAAGCAATAATGCAATCTATCAGGTCCCTGTTGTTTTGAAGCTTGAATATATCTCTTTGAATGAATTAGTAAAATGTTGTTTGTGTATTGAATATATCAACCATGAAGATCTATTGTCCGACGTACAAACAACCTCGTCCGTTCTGATTGGTCCAGGACACTGGCGCCTCACCAACCGCTGAAGTGACAGCTTGCCAATTATACAACATATAATCCTGGACGAACATACTCTGCAGAGGACTGGGTCCCTGCACTTGTGAGGAGATCATCAAAATATCTAGAAGCATTAATACATATCAATAGGAATTAGTACGCGTCCGCTCTTCTTATAGGAATTACTCATTTTATTAAAAAAATATTTCATTTTGTGTATGTAGTACTTGGGCCCGTTGATTTGAAGATAAAATTTTAAGTGACGTACTACTTCTTCTAATAAACATAGAAATTTAAGAATTTGTATAAAATTATTTAAAGTTCCTCAACCCTTATACAATTTTACAACATGACTAAATCATAATTAATAAACAAGGAATTAGAATAGCCTATGTTGTCAAATTATTTTTATGTTTATAAGTAAATGCTTAGCAATGGACGGTTTCAGGAGAGGTAGACCGAAAAAGTATTGGTGAAAAATGATTAAACAGGTTATGCATGTCGCAGTTTCAACTTACCGACCTGGCCTTTTATAGGAGAGTGTGGGGGACATGGATTTAGGCTAGAAGGTTAGTAGATAGTAGTGTGTTGTCTTGTTATTCGTTCATATCAACACCGCCTTCCCCACAGTAACTCAATCTTGCTTCCATCGTTGTAGTATTGCTTATGTAGTTTCTTGTTCTTCAATCTTTGCTACTGTACATTGATTCCTTGTACATTTATTCTTATATTATTGTTTTGTAGTTTTTATTATGTTACCATATGTTGTTTATATTATTAGCTAATATTTCTTGTACTTATGTTACTTCTTTTTGATGAACTGTTTTGGACTATTTGTTCTTGAGTCGAAGGTTTATCGGAAACAACCTCTCTATTTCTGAGGTAAGGTGAGGTCAGCGTCAACTCTATCCTTCTCAGACTCCACTTTGTCGTATTACACTTGACATGTTGTTGTTTATTTATGAAACGTGAACAAAAAAATTCAACTTCAATTTTAAATAATGAAGAAGTTCCAAATTTTCCAAAAAGTAGGATTTCAATTTCCTAGTTGTAATTTTATTTTATTTTCCAATGTAAGAAATTTGATTCATAAATTTATATTTTTGCTTATTAAGGGCGAGTAACAATTCTTTGTTACTTTTAAGGTTCTTCCTTTCCTTTATGTGCTTCTTCACACCATCATGTCTGATGTTGGTGGTGCTAGTAGCGTTTATATCTCCCTCATTAGCTATTTCCTTAGTATCAACATTTGCTTTGATACCAATTTGTCACAGACTTAGTAGGCGTTTGAACATGCGATATGAAATCATGAGATGAAATTAACATTTGGACATGCAATTTCATATTGATTTCATCTCATGATTTCATATCATGAGATGGAATCTCAAATTCTCCAATAATCATAATTTGGGAATTTCAAATCATGATTTGAGATTTTTCAAATACAAAAATTGACTCACAAGTTTGTATTTTGTAAAAACAACCTCACATATATATTTGCTAACCATTTATATCTCATATAATGATTATTCTCACTAACATAGAATTTATTATTACTTCAAATCAATTTCTACTCTACCATTTATAGTCAAAATTCATTATTTTTTATCAAATATATTTACCAATCAAATTGATCAACAAATGGCTCAAAGTAACAATGTTGGTTCGTCTTCTTAGTCATATTAACGAGAAATGCAAGTTCAACATGAGAAGATTATTCATACTATGTGGGAGGATTATATTAAAAAAACTAGTACACCACAATTTGTGTTAATTTTTTTATTGAATTAACGCTTGATCAATAAATATTTTATTTTTTAGAATATATTTATGATAGTGTATTATGTGATTTTATAAAGTTGTACTTATTTGGTAAGATTGTATGAAGAATTGGGACAATTATAATAGCTTTAAAACTAATTGAGTTTTTTTTTGTTTTTGAAAAAACATACAATATAAAAAGTTTAAATCGAATGTCCAAACAAAACTTCAACTCAATCTCATAATTTCAAATTATGATTTAATATTGCATGGCCAAACGGACTCTTAGACTTCTACTAAGCACTCTGTGCGGCACTTGACAACTTACTCACATATCTTTCACGATCTTGTAAGTTCAAGTAAGTCTTTTCAAAGTAGATCGCTAAGAGAATGAAGAAACACACAAGAAAATTTCTAAGAAGGCTTTTTATATTGCTTGGAATAGGGGTGGGTGTTCGGTTATTCAGTTCGATTTTATCAAATTTCGATTCGATGTTCGATTTTGAAAAAGAGTGCACCAAATACCAAACCATAATAATTCGGTTTGATTTTTTGAACTTCGGTTCGATTTAATTTGATGCTTTTAAAACGATTTTTCGGTGTAAATAAAAACTAAAATGAGAATCAGCTTTGCAGCATTGCAAAGCCACCTGATGGTTGCTGCTTGTTATGCTACAGTTTACTGCTTGCTGCAACTGCTATTTAGCTCTGCAGCTGAAAGCGGTGTCTATGGAGATTGGAATGGTTGCGGCTGTAGTATACTAAACTACTGATGTATGAGATGAGTTTTCTTTTATTTTGAATGCTAAGGCTTCAAAAATCAATATACTTTTTGGGTTATAACTTAAAATTTAAAATATATGATTAATACAATTTAAAATATTATTTAAAATTTAGTTAACAAAAAATCAATTTTTCGGTGCACCGAATTTTTTTTAGCCCAACACCGAATACTGAACCAAAAAATCATAATTCCAAAAAAAAAACATTGAAATCGAACCGAAAAACCAAATTAATTTAGTTCGGTTCAATTTTTCAATTTTCCTATCTTTATGCCCATCCATAGCTTGGAAGATTGCTTGATTCTTGTTTGGTTAAGTTACAAATGAATGTCCCTATACTTATACTACACACATAGATGCTAAAGTGCAAATAAAAATTGCTACACAAGTCCTTACATATTTATAAATAGGCCCCTTTTCTAGAATTCCTTATAACTCTAGAGTTTTCTAAGGTCTTCCAGAAAATCTTCTTGGATATTCTAGAGTCTTCTCCAAATCTCTCCATGACTCTATGATTCTTCTCACTAAGGCCAGCTCATTTACACTATAAATACATACATAACTTAATGTTGTATCATTTCTCTATACAAGAAAAAATATATTCATACTCTTCTAGAGATGGCAAAAAGTACATTGGCTTTGATTATTCTGGTTTGCTTAATTCTTTGCAGTTTCAATCAGATAGGAAATTCTTTGGAAGTCACAAAACAAAATCTTTCCAATGATAATGATACGCCTGAATGTCAAGATGATGATGATTGTATACCCTTCTGCAAAAATTTAGGCGGCTTGCTAAGTTGTGGATGTACTATCGGCCTAAAATGTCGTTGTTGCTATCCCCCACCACCCCCAAAAGCTTATGTATGATGCTCTTTGAATTATTTTTATTTGAGTAAAATGCAGATTTATATATCTTTTGATAAATTATGATGATTTTGAGAATTTTTACTTACTTTCTTACTACCCAACTTATAAGATCTTCTACTCTCTATTTTTTGTTTCTTTTTTCTCTCTGTTAATTCTTTTCTATATATGAAAAAAGGAATTAAAAAAGGAAATCTCTTCTATTGGCCCCTTGAATATATTTATTTGTCTTTGTTAGCATTTCAAAAGAACGATAATATAATAAATTTTGAATGATAATTTATACTCAAATTTAGCACTACAATGTAAAATACCATCATTTAAGAAAAATAATAAGGAATAATTATATATTGCAAGTACTACTAACAATAAATATATGAAGTTGTCATACTTCTTGGATTTCATATTGTACCAAGTGTTGATAAAATATCTTTATTATCTTAAAAAGTATAAGAATAATATTTGAAATTATTATATCTATTACTCCCTCTGTCCCAATTTATATGACTCACTTTCCTTTTTAGTTTGTCCCAAAAAGAATGACACATTTCTATTTTAAGTAACAATTTGCCTATGAAATGTCTTTTTTACCCTTAATGAAATGATTTACAACCACACAAATTTCTATCATTCATTTTGGACCACAAGTTTTAAAAGTCTTTTCATTTTTCTTA